>OW028586.1:9076789-9199289 GCA_932294295.1 Alitta virens
AATGCAAAACCACTACATCAACAGCAAATTAATTGCAACTTACTTCTGACCATTAATGTTGACTTCACAATTTGAGAAGTTGAAGGTATTTGTGTGCTGGCTCACAAAAGAAGCTGCATGTCATTAGTACTACCTACATCATTCGCACTGTCTTCATCACTAACGATGCTGGACAGGACCTTAGCATTACCTACGTCATTCACACTGCATCATTAACAATGCTGGACAGCGCATTGCTCATTATTTTTCTTTGTGTGAAGATACTCGACTGTAGTGTTGAACGGTTGTTTCCGACTTGTGGCCACTAACTGCCATAATATGACCAGCTTTAAATATGAGACTGTCAAGTTTTGTCACACATGTGACTCTCAGACAATGACTTGTATACAATTTCAATAACTTGCTGCGAGAGCAATTTCATTTTATTACCCAAGGTATTTTTACCCACTGGAACTTTGTCGTACTAGTGCCCTCGCACCAGTCAATATTTGTATATTAAGTAACGTCATGTGATGCCATTCCAGCCAATCACAGCTCATGAGACATTGCAGAAGTACAATAAATTCAGATATAAATCTTCCAAATGCCCTGATGGCTTAACTCAATTTCAATAATTCTTACTGTATCTTTGGTAAATAGCCAAAATATCAATATTTACCATTATTTCAATATGATTTCCATGTTATTTTATTATGTCCAGTTGTAGTTAGGCTTCATTATAACCATAGGTCAAGACTGTTGTTTTTGATAAGATTACTGTTTCCGGAAAAATCTCTTCGCAAAATTAAGAATTCAAGTAATGATGCTATTGTCAAATGCTTTCATATCCGAGGCTATACATTAGGTTTGAAGACATTTGACCCAGTTTTTCAAAAGTAGGTCAAGTTTCCGGTCAGCCGATTCTTAACTTTAGTAGAAGATTTGTCGGACGGTTTTGAGAAAACCAGGAGACATAGAGCTACAGTTATGGTGCCAAAAGTTGTGCAATAGTTATATCCAGGTCTAAAAGGAGTATTTTGGCAATTGTCCAACCAGTTTTATAATATGGAATGTTCAGTTTTCAAAATTCACCAAAAATGGGCGACATGTGGTATTTCACCATGAAATATTGGTTTTAGCGTGTGACATGCTGTGGTTAACTACCCCAAACATGTACCCAAAACCCCCAAACTTTCACATTTGACCTTGGAGGTCATTTTCAAGGTCAAAATTACCACTGAAGTCTAAAAAACAGTACATTTTCAAAAAATCACAAAAATACTCTAGCAGTGACCTTTTGGCTTGCAAATTTCTTCTTGACAAGGCATTGACATGAACTAATCAATTTTATCACAGCATGATAAATATATTTAAAAAAAAAATTAATATAGAAAATTGATAGCCAGAACCGACCTACATTGCATTAAAGGGTTGGAACGACTTTTATAGGAATTCTTGGAAGTTGACAGTTACACAACACATTTTTCTCAATAAACACGTTAGCATACCTTATTTCTTCGTTATGCATGCGAGGACTGCTCTGTTTACCATCAGCTTGCACTCAGATATTACTGAAAAAGCCACTATAAAACATCGTTTTAAAGAGCATTTTCATAAATTCATGTTCGCTAGTTCATGCTTTCGCCATTTCAATGCCCCCAGCAGTCACATGGCGCCACCATGCCTGTTCAGACTTTGTTGACGTTAAAAATCAGTGAATGATTTGCTCCATTGGATTTTTATTGAATTGAAATCATGTGGGATGTTATTCTATCGTATTGTAAATGTCAAATTGACAGAAATAAGGACTTGCCAGCGCTATTCTGTGTGAATCTTATTATCCACTAGGGGCGTTGAAATGACGCCGGAGCCCTCTTCTGAGACAGGGGACTTGTAGAAAATTTATTTACTGTAAAACTGATTAAAATGCCCAATATCAACCGGAAATCTTCACTTTAGGCAAATGCAATGCATTGCTGACCTCCCACAAATCACTTATGAGCATTCAGAATCTGCTGTTATTTTCTATGCATGACCTACTGATGTTGTATTTCTGGCATTATTTTTTTTAATTGGAGAGGCTCAAGATGCGGGAAAACCAGGTCTGGCCAAAATATGTTCGGCAAATCAACCACTTCTCTATGCACCCCATGTTAACCGGGACCTAGCGGCTATGTTGGATGGTGCAGTGGAGTTAGCTGGCACGACTTGACAACACATTTTCGGGGGCGGATCCATGCTGGTACTGAGAGACCCTGCCAGGGAGTGCTTTCGCAATACAAAATGGTTACACATGATGTTACACATGTTTTACACATGATGAAGCTATAGTGGAGGACCTGCCATGGATCTGCCCCTGAATTCAGTGCATTTATGACATGACATTCAATGATTCACAGTGCATTTCACCCCACCTGCTTGCTTACTTGCTTTGCTTGATTGGTTCACACAATTGACAATCCAGTGATGATCCATGCTTGGTCAAGTCTCTGCTGACCGCCATCCACTCCTGGCATGTAACCAAGGATCAACACATATCAACACGGATCAACATGGATTAAATTACTCCGGGACCTCCGGCATGAAAAATTGAACATGTTTAATTTTTCCCCCGGAGGCCCACGGTGGTCCTGGATCGCCCCGGACAATGCCGGACATTGCTGGAAATAAACACAAGGTCTACACAGTATTACCCGAAGTATGCCGGAGTGATACTCCGGGGTGCTCCGGCGTCTGATCCGGTTATGTGTTAAGGGGGCTTTAGGTGTTTGGAAAAGGCAGAGGTAAAATCATTATCACATGGTGATATTATTACACTCAGTTGTCATAATTCACTCAACCTTCTGCTTCGTGAAATAAATTCCTGTATTCTCAAAATAAACATGTGATAACTTGTAGTATTTTTCATAAGATGAAGATAAGATGAAACAAATTAAAATAAATAGCCTATATTTATAAAATATAATAAAATTAATACCTAAAGATAAACATGAGTTAATTAAGCAATATGCTTGTTTATTAAGACCCAATAATTTATGCTTTATTTTACAATTCAAAAACTTCAAAATAACATTGTTAAAATTACTTTGCTTTATCACACATACTAAAAAATTTACGCTGAAGTCATGTAAAAATATTAATAAAGAGAAAAAGCAAAAATAAAATGAAAAAAACATTAAAGTCTGGGATTTACAAAGCCTGTCCACTGCAAAAGCCCTGAGAGACTGAATTGTTGAGACACTGTTTGGTGACGTCATGAACAATGGTCTGGCCCTTGATTAGGAATTGGCCCCTGATTTGGGGTGGGCCCCTGATCTGAGTCCTCCATAATTATATACATGTACTGATTACCTACCATCCAGGGCCCTGCTGGGTTCACCATGTCTCTATAAAAAAAAAAAAAACTTCCCCATGTATTTAATTTTTCATGCCATCAAAAATCCAATATGTAAACAAACTAAGTGATGACGTCACAATACTCATTAATGGGTGATGATGCTATTTCCAATGTTGTGGTCTTCATTTCTTATGCCCTATAGATTCATTAGCTTACACATATTTAGTGTGCCTTGGTGATTTTCAATGATTTGATGATGTTTTAAAATAGGAATTTTGACAGACAGAAAGGATGCATGATAATAAATGATATAATTATAAGTGGAGCTTTAAGACATATTCCCTGCATCTTATAAAGAAAGAAACTGCCGAAGTTTCCATATTAGGAATAATCTTTGGTGGCCTCGACCTTTGACCCCATGAATAATTATGATATGGTAATTCAGGAACATTGCGGTACTGTTCAAATTTTAGCTAGAAACAAAATCTTGAAAAATATGGGTGAAAATATTTCAGATTTTTCTAAAGATATGCCATTTGTGGGGTTTTCTTTTACATAGTTCAAGCTGTGAAATAAAATATCCTTGAAAGGACAGAAAAATTGCCAGATTTCCATATTTGGAATAATTCTATTAGTGACCTTGATCTTTGACCTCCAAGTTCCTTACCAAATTTGAATTCCTATCCCTTTGCTAATAATATTATAGCGTTGGGTAAGGATTTTAGAAATTTCTGTGTAATGTTGAAAAATAAAATTTTCGATAACAGGAAGTTTTTGGAGGTGGGTCCATGTACAAAAATTACAGTATTGACCCCCTCTATCATTGTGCAAAGCTTCAGGGCTGTATCACAAAGTGAACGATTTTGCCAAATTTTGGAGCTTAGAACCCTGACTATTATTGTTTACACATTATATATCTCCATGTGAGATAAGATAGAAATTTGAATATCATGATATTTGATTTTTGCATTAAATGATACAGTTGTCAAATATTTTCATACACCTGAATCGAACACAGACCATTATCAAAATGCATTTAATCTGTTAATACAACCATCATTTTTTTAAAAATAATATATTACTTAGGACCTATTTCATTCAATACTTTTGACAAAATACCCTGCAGGATATGTCAAATATATAAAAATTGGTGGGGTAAATATGTGCATACACTCCAGTAATGGGAATAAATAGTTTTATTATTTTTTAGTTGAAAATTTTCTAATCCTTATACAATATTTATTAGTTTGTGATATAATCTGTTTATCCTTTGTTAAACGTATCATGGGATGATTAAACGTTAATTGCTCTGGGGCTCTGTTTATAACCTTATCCATTTGTTTTATTTACTCCAACAACAGAAATTAATTCAGCCACATCTAAATAGGGCAAAACAACAAAAAATAACACAATTTTACCTTCTTTCCCTCCATCCTCATATACAGTGATTCTGCATTTTTATTATTTGGCACAATCAGACACTTTTTTCTGCATGACATCAGCGAGAAACAAGCACTGAATTTAAGTCAACTTATTTTTCTTTCTGTATAGTTTGGACACTAAATTACAGAAAAATTAATTTTAATATATCCAATCACACTGGGTCCTTTTTTTTAGTGCAGGACAAATATCCTCACCAGGGGCTGAATAAGCCAATCTGACACTAGGGGCTTAGTTGGCATATCTGTAGTAAGCTGGCGGCCAGCTGTATCCCAATAACTTTGAGCTGTGCGCACCAGGCTTGCCTATCTGCCACCAGGGCTGTGATTAGCCAGTCTGCCACCAGGGGTGTGAGTAGTGTGCCTCCATGATGCTAGAGGCAGCAGCATCTACTGCACTGCATCATGGGAAGGTGTGCACCAATATAGCATATTGAAACACAGCAGTTTGGCTGGGACCTGCCAAAGCGTAAATGCAATAGGCAGGTCGGTGCTGTCCATCTCCCATAGCTGATTATTTTCTGATAGGCTGTGCTATTTTTAGACTGGAGAACACGTTCCGGTCCACGCATTTCCAATGTTATCCATTTGTTTTATTTACTCCAACAACAGAAATTATTTCAGCCAAATCTAAATAGGGCAAAACAACAAAAAATAACACAATTTTACCTTCTTTCCCTCCATCCTCATATACAGTGATTCTGCATTTTTATTATTTGGCACAATCAGACACTTTTTTCTGCATTACATCAGCGAGAAACAAGCACTGAATTTAAGTCAACTTATTTTTTCTTTCTGTATAGTTTGGACACTAAATTACAGAAAAATTAATTTTAATATATCCAATCACACTGGGTCCTTTTTTTTAGTGCAGGACAAATATCCTCACCAGGGGCTGAATAAGCCAATCTGCCACTAGGGGCTTAGTTGGCATATCTGTAGTAAGCTGGCAGCCAGCTGTATCCCAATAACTTTGAGCTGTGCGCACCAGGCTTGCCTATCTGCCACCAGGGCTGTGATTAGCCAGTCTGCCACCAGGGGTGTGAGTAGTGTGCCTCCATGATGCTAGAGGCAGCAGCATCTACTGCACTGCATCATGGGAAGGTGTGCACCAATATAGCATATTGAAACACAGCAGTTTGGCTGGGACCTGCCAAAGCGTAAATGCAATAGGCAGGTCGGTGCTGTCCATCTCCCATAGCTGATTATTTTCTGATAGGCTGTGCTATTTTTAGACTGGAGAACATGTTCCGGTCCACGCATTTCCAATGTTAAAAGCAGAGATGCGCAGGCATGCTACAGGGAGGCTAATGGCAGCCCCTACCTGCATACTGCGTCAGCTAGTCGCAGCGGGCCAGTGAACACCGCAGTCTCCTACACTGTAGGTTGGCTGGGACCTGCCTAAGCGTAAACGCAGGTCGGCTCTACCTATCCCGCATGGCTGATTGGCCAAGCACTGAAATTTTTGGCTGTGCTATTTTTAGACTGGTTCTTGACTTCGCAATGAGAAAGTAAGTGAGCATGCACGCTACCGGGAGGAATCCCTGCTGGTAATTGGCAGCCCCTACCTGCGTACTGTGTCAGCTAGTCGCAGCAGGCCAGCAAACACTGTAGGGAGACTGGTTGCTAGTAATTCTCACATGGGTTATGAATGGCCAAGTCTAAGCCAAGCTATGATTGCTCATTGTGTCACGCTCCCTGGTAGGTTGGTTTGGACACACCAACAAAGAATTAGCCAATCAAACACGAGAACACAATCAGTCAATCAGCAAAAAGTCAGGATCCTGACACAAAGTCACGTGGTAATGACGGCCAAGACTGACTCATTTGCACTTGTGCGGAGGAGGGGACCATCTAAGCCTAGACAGAGTTTGTACAAAATTAGTATGGCTGTCACCTTCACCTTGCTCATGGATATTGTGTACTTATTAAATAGAGCATTTAAACTCAAATATCTTACTTGTCCAGTGCATAAGAAGTAGTACCCACAATTACAGGAGTGACTTATCATAGAGAGGGTTACCACAATATAGATGACCAATCACTGGGAATCATTGCAATGTTAATAACTTGTCAACATCATCTGCATCAAGCATTTTAACCAATATTGGAGAAAAGTGAGAACTACCACCATCAATCAAGAGAAGATTTGTCCTTATGTTGAAAATAAACTACAGAATGACCAAAAAAGAATGTGCAATGACCTGAAGGAATCTGAAGTGCTGGCATAGTCAGTAAGAAAAGGGCCACTATTGTAGAAAAGCCATGGAAAATTTTACTTCCAGTTAGCAGAGAATGTATGTAGAAAGGATATGACTTTTGCAAGATAGCTTTACGTAGTGATTGGCAAAAATTAAGTTGCTTAGCCACAGTGACGGTCATTATGTTTGTACCAAAGTTGAGTCGGGCCTTCAACCCTTAGGTGTCTGTGGTGCCAACAATGAAGCATGGTGTAGGAAACAACTTGCTTTGGGGTTGCTTCTAAGCCAGTGGAGCAGGGATGCTTTGAAACAATTGATGGCATCATGATTCATGAAAGAGGACACCTAGCTAAGTCAAAATTCTGATAGAAGGCCTCAGAATTTCATAAAATTTCCATGAGAAATGATCTAAAGTAACTCTCTACACAAGTACACATGCCAGAAACTTGTGTTGAATTATGAGAACAAATTGATCACTGTTATACAGGCTAAACATTGTTCAACAAGATATCAATAGAAGTGTACACTTTTGACCCATCGAATTATTGATATTTGATTATGTTTAAAAAATATATTTAGAATATTTCCAAAAGTATAAAGTGAATCGGACGGATATTTGAGAAAATTTTTCTTTGTAGCGACAGAATAAGTGTTCTTTAATAATGATTATCTGTTTTCTGTTCAGATGTATGCAAATTCTTAACGACAACTGCATATGCACAAAAATTGAAATGTAATCCTATTTAATTAAAGTGGCAGCAGCAATGAAACTTTAATGAATGATGCAAATTAACTTACAATTTGCTCACTAGGTGCTGTGTCATGTCATGTTTGGTTGTTTTAAGATGACAAGGCTGAAAAAAAAAAAAAAAAAAGAGAGTTGGCTTCATCCTTGCTTAATTAGTATAAAATGAAGGATCACTAAAAAGATCCCAAATTTGGCTTGATACATGAAAAGATACTTGAAAAAATATTAGTTCTTATTATAAAATCCGATTAAACAGTTTGATCTGTTTTAATTGCTCAATTCTAAAATCCTAAGAAAAAAAAACGATCATTTCGTGACTGCATGATTTGGACGAAATTTCAGTGACACATGGCCAATATTCTGATAATAAGAAATATCTGGTTTCACGTAAATCTCTGACTATAAATACCAGCAGAAGATCAAATTAATTAACATTTGTCTCAATTTTCTTTGGATATCCAACACTAAGTTGCAATTGATATATACAGGCGTTTATTACAATTGGATAGTAATTATTTATTTTCACTTACTGTAGTCTCATCAACAGATCTATATATAATGTCTTTATCAAATTTCACAACTGATTCTAATATTTCATATGACAATAACACAATTATGTTGGATAATGTGACTGCTGACTATGAAAACATGTCAAAAAGAGACCCTACTTTAACAGCAATAGATTTTAAAGTAGCTAACACTTGGACTCTAATAATGTTTCCTACCTATGGCATACTAATATTTTTCAGTAATATACTGACAATTACTGCAGTGTGGAAATTTAAAGAGCTGCATACTCCTACTAATATGTTCATAATAAGTTTGGCAATTGCTGATTTTCTGAACTCAGGACCTCTTATGTTGGTAAAAGCTATCAGAATAATATCTAGTGACATCTTGGTACAAATCATAAGTCCCTTAATAATATTTTTCAATTCATATTCACTCAATTTGTCCCTTGCTAATATTTTACTTATTGCTATTGATAGGTAAGTGACTTTTACCATTAATTGTATGATATTGTCATGTTATTATTACCAGTCTTCTTGATTATTACTATTATTAGTATTCTTCATAATTATATTATAATTATAAGATATCTGCTCAGACAAAGGATTTCCTTTGTCTCTTCATTGTGTATATAAGATAGTCAACCACAGCAGTTGCATCTGCTGTATTATATAATCATAAACAATAGACCAACTGGTCAGCTTCTGTGGCCCAGTGGTCTGTACTTGATCCAGTATCCTTTGTCTGGATCTGGTCACTCATGCCAGCTGCTCTTTGTCCAGAGCTCTGGCCTTTGTTCAAAGATAACCTATATATACTGATCCACAGAATAACTGGGGGTCAGACTCAGCATAGCCATCAGCTTGAATAAACCTTATTCATCTACACTCTACACAAACCAGTGTTGTCTTCAATACTATAATATTAATATAGACTTCGAGGAACACATTAAGCTGCAATGCTTAGTATATAATATTATATATAAGTATTGGATGCAAAGTGACTAGTAAGATCATTATCCAATTTTACTGACCGTGGTGAAGATATTATTCTAGTATAGCTGAGGTCTATGGTGGCCGAGGAGAACATTTTCTGGTGCAAAACTTGCCCCCCAGCAGTGCAGGTTTTCGCCCCCTGACAGGGGAGCCTTCACCCTCTACCCCTTGACCGTAGGTAATTTCTCTCCATGAAACACCTTCACACCACAAAATATACCGTCGCACCACGAAATACGTTTGCACTATGACACACCTTCGCCTTGGCCTCTCCCATACTGTTGTACCATGAAAGTAATTCAGCTATTGAAGTAATGACCCCTGACAGGTTTCATACCACTTATAAATGTGATAACCAATTCAATTAACTTTATATGAGTGCCTACATCGTCCCCGTCTCCTCGTCCCCCTCCTCCTATTCTCCTCCTATTCTCCTCCTTTTCTCCTCCTATTCTCCTCCTATTCTCCTCCTCTCCTCCTTCTCTCCTCCTCCTCTCCTCCTCTCCTCCTCCACTACTCCTCTCATCCTCCTCTCTCCTTACCTTCTCTTCCACTCTAAAAATTTTTTTTCACTTTGTGATGCATCTTGATGTTAGTGAGGGTGTTTCTTATAATCTGGAAGCCTAAGTTTGCATGCTCATATCTTTAAATTTATTTTTCCTGGAAAAATGTTTAATACCTAATGACATATTTCTGCAGGCTTTAGTTTGGTACTAATTTTGAGTTGAAATAGCTCTTTACTAATAGTAGCATTTTGTGTCATTTTAAATGCAAGATTGTGACTAAACTGAAGCCTTCAGAAATATTTCCTTTCTACAGCCCTTAGATTAGAACATTCATTGAGTGTTGTAAGAGGTATAAACCATTATTCTAGATAAAATACATCCAGAGATAATTGCGCCAATAAACACAGGCTCCTAGAGTGCATTAAAAAAGCCGGCCCTCCTCGCTGATTGTTTATTGTGTATCTATGATAGAGTCATCCCTGGATATGCATATCATCTCCGTTCATTCAATATTCATGAAGTTGATTGGCTAAAACTGCCTGTGAGTGGGGCAGGTTAGCAGTGTCGTGGCACAAAAGTTGGTAACTTTCATGTTACAAAAGTTGGTTGTTTTATGGTATGAAAGTGGGTACTTTTTTGGCATGAAAGTTGGGTACTTTGACAGGGCAGAAGTTGGTAGTTTCTTGGGGCAAAAGTTCGTACTTTCTTTGGGTAAAAATGGGTAACTTTCGTGGTGCGAAAGTGGAACTGTCATAGTGCGAAAGTTGGGACAGTCCTGGTGCGAAAGCTGGACTGTCTCCCAATGAAGCCACGAGACCATGAAATGTCCTGTTTAGCCACAATAGAGGTCAGCAAAATTGCACACATTGGTCAACTTTGCATCGACTAAAATATTCTATAAATTACATGATCTTAAATGTAATAAAAACCATGTTCCATGGTTGACTTAAAAATCAATCGACAATTGGTTTCATCACCCAATTTGGTTTATTTTTCTTTGTTGTTTCTATGCCTATAGAGTGCTGAATATTTTCTTAATTTCAGATACAGAGCAGTAGCACATCCACTGGATTACAGAGCCACAGCCTCCAACAAAAACTCCTTAAGGATTTTAGCGATAGTTTGGCTCCTAGGAGGAATATCTCCAACGGTATTTGCGGCTTATGCATTCCAAGCTCCAGCTGACCTCCTGAGGATAACTCAAGCTGCCATAGTGTATGTTCCTTATTGGGTGTATATTGTCCTAGTTGAGGTAGGTCCAAAGATATTTATGACAAACAATAACCACTACTGCTACTATAACATCATGCACATCATATATGTCATACTGTAAGGTGATAATATATGTATAATAAAACCATTATATTGTGAAACAATGCATTTCTGTTACGTTCTAGTGGTGAACGTGTTTGCCTTTAAAGTCAAGCGGTTGTAGGTTTGCCCGATTTCACAGCACTTCCATGTATTTTTTCTGTAATGGCCCTCTAGCGGTCAATGTGTATTTATCACTAAGTAGGTAAGCCAATGCAAGAGTTGCTTACCGTTTCAACATTGCTGCACTAAAAATAGGTACTTTGAGCTACTTTGTAACACTATCGCTGGTTTGACATTGCACAGAACTTCGCCACCAATCAGACTGATGTTCATAAACCAGATTATTAACTTAAAGCCCATTTCTAGCAAGAGAAAGAGACCTTGCAGGAGAAACATCATTATGAAGTATTTACTAACAACTCTATCGGCCAATATCACATACTTAGATCATGACTACTATGTCTTGCGTGATTAATTCCATTTCCTTTTCTTCAGGTACAATCGGGAGGAATGCTTATAGCCGCCATCGTTTTGTATAGTATCATTTTCTACAAGCTCAGAAAGAGGATGCAAAAGGTAGGAGACCTCCATGCAGGGGCAGAAGACCAACACATTGTTAAGATGAACAAAGAAACAAGACAATACACCAAAATTATGACGTTAGTACTGACACCTATTGTTGTTACATGGTTACCATTTAACATCATATCCCTGGCTGTTCCTGGCCCTGTGTTAGCTAACGACCTGGCGCTGACAGTAATCTATATGGCCAATATGACTGTTTTCCAGGCAAATAGCTTTATTAATACATTCATATATGCCTGGCTCAACCCTAAATTTCGACAGGCGTATATCAGAATTATTTGCGCAGGTTACAAGAGAGACAACCGAGGAACTGTGGTTTCTACAGAACAGCATGGACCTTCCACCCAACAGACCACAACCTGAGTGAATGTGCTGCCCTTTTGTTGTGACCCCTTGCCCTTACCTTTGACCCCTGTTGCACCACGACCTCCTCCTACAAGTGCATTATGTTAATGGAGGGGTTAATTGGTAGTAGCAAGTCACAATAAAAGCTTGATGTTTTATTTAACAAACATACCATGACAAAGCCACAAATAAAACCTGCTACACTGGATCTTTCTTGATACAACATGTTAAAATATGGACCTTCCCTTTTGCACAACGACCTCCTCCAACTAGTGCTTTGTGTCATGGGGGTTAATTTGATTGATTACTTTGTTTCACAGTAATGTGAGGAGCCAATTTTGTAGTAGCGAGTCGTGAAAAGTCACATAAAAAGCTTGATATTTTACTTTTACTCTGGATATTTCTTGATACAACATATTAACATTTCACTTTGCGAGCATATATCTTAATTAAAGACCAAGTCACGATTGAAAATTGCAAAACTGTACATTATTTGTTATAAAATGTTGAAATTTTACTTAACAAGCATATATCCTAAAGATAAAGTTATAAATAAAAACTGCTACACCATACAGTGTATATTTCTTGTAACGACATGTTCACATTTTTTTTAAGCATACATATGTATCTTAATGGAACTTTAAGGGAGGCATTCATATCTTAATGACAGAGCCATTAAAAAGTGCAAAACTGTATATTTCTTTTCTTCATACGACACATTGACATTTGACTTAACAAGCATATCCTAATGTCAATAATGAAAACTGCTACACCATATATTTCTTGCTGTTACCTTCTGACATTTCACTTGACAAGCATAAAAAAAACTAATTTTCTTGTTTTGACATGTCAAACTTTTACTTAACAAGCACATCCTAAAGACAAAGTCACAAATAAAACATAGGTTGCACTGCAGCAAAACCCTCAGTGAAGCGGGCGTTACTTCATGCCTGCCCGTCGGACGGACTTGGTAACAATAACCCTCTTAGAACTTTGTTCCCTGAGGGTTAAAAAAGCTTTCCTGAAAGGATGGTGTCACACAGAGGTGGTTCATTTGTCACATATATATATATATATATATATATATATATATATCAATAACACGTTCCTGGCTGAGATATGGGACTTATTCACCGACTGATGGGTTGTGGTAAGGTCATTGGCGCACATCTAGATCAAAAGCATTTTGCACAAGCATGTCATATAGGTATTTTGTGACCTCTGCATATCGTCCAATTCATTCATTGCAATGTAGGATGATAAGATGATGTTGCTTATGTGTTTGGTTCCAATGTACCTGAAGCCTGTTACAGTCTGCTCAAGCAGACATCATTTCTGACTTCAGAGGGACAACCCAAGACCACATTGAACTATAGTTTTTATTATTATAGTATAAACCATGTATTAGTATACCAAGAGTATGAATAAAGATGATATATATATATATATAGCCTTGGCATGCATGAAACAGTTGCCTGGAATTGCCTATCAGATAAAGTGCTTCCAGATGGTTGTGTGTAAAGCTGCAGTCAGCAATATATGGACTTTTCCTCTTATTTTATTTTATGCTATAATTCAGATGAATAGTTGACCTTAGGTGTAAAGTGTGCATGGGTAATACTTGGTCTGTCGAACATACCCCAATGTGAACTTCTGCTTCTGGGCCCTATGCCAATTTGGTTCAGTGTTTTCTGTGAGGATAGAGACATCTTTCAAATATATTTAACTGTTGTGTTTCCTAATTTTGCTTATGAAAACAATTTGTTATACAGAAAAGTTAAATGTTAGTTTTGAATTGATGTGATTGATTTATTAGAGTCAGGTGATGAATTTATTCAGATAGATGATTTCGGATGATTCTACACTGCTATAGGACCACAGTTACTTGAACATTGTGTGCAGTGGTCAAATTGACTGATGTTCCTGACTGAACACAGCAACTTGTATCATTTGAGCGATGTGACCTGTCACAGTGCAGATGTTGTATATATGGCAGTGAATCACCATCAACAGCTCAGCTGCTGAAGAGAACCAATCAACTACATTTAAAGCTGTAGTGATTCATATAATTGAGATCTAATACAGCTGCAGGGCTTCAATGCAGTGAATGATCCTTTCTTTTATCTGCCTTATGAATAAATGCTCTATATTCAACTGAGAACAATGATCAACTCCCTGTTTGTAGTTCTTTGAATGGCAACCTTGTTGTCCAAATCAGTAAATACAAATGGAAAAAGCCAATTGTTTCATTTTCAAGAGCATGGGGGGGGGTGGCTTTAAAATGTCTGCCCAGTTTGTGCGCATATTACATAATTAACAAACAAACAAACAAAAAAACATGCATGTATGCTAGCTAATAACTTCTGTGCCAATTGCCGAAATTGATGAGGCTTGATTAATTGTGTGCCTTTTTAGGCCTCTGTGATGAGACATGTAAAAAGTCAGTTTAGTAGGGTCATCTTTATATATAGTAAAAAAAATTTATTCATGCACATAATTCTGTGTAAAATACATTGTACATAATAATTATATAAAAAATAGACTGCACTGCAGCTAAACCCTTAGCGAATCCCACATAGCACACAGGCATTAAAATTGTTATGTGTTTGTCCGGCAGGCAGGAGGGCGGGCATTACACTATCATTTCCAGAGCAGAACTTTAACACACACTTTCGTTTGTAGAGCTGAACTCTAACACTAATGCACTTGCCCCAATGAAATTTTATACATATATATATGCTTTTATTGACACAATAATATCATACATGATACATTTGTCAAAATGTGTACTAAGTCTACTTCTACTCACTATTTCTATATTCAATATATATATACATGGTATAAAAAGTTAAAGGTATACATTATCAATGGATTATCTATACATCCATGGTCCCAGTTGCTGAACAATAGCATGGTAATATGAGCCTTAAGTTTCGATAACATACATTTGTTAAAAAAAATATATATATAGACATATATCACATGTATACAGTAACCCTAAATACATATATTACTGCAGTTAATACTGTTCATTATCACAGTGTTAATTTAAGTACAACATTTGAATTAGGAGTATATATAACAAGGCATCGTGCACATCTATGTACATGAGTGTAAAATCACATAGATCACAATATATAAAAATGCTTGTAGTGCAGAAACTGCTAGTTTAAGGGGTGATGGTTAATGCTCGACAATGGATGATGACCCTACCATTCATTAGGCATCAATATTTACAAGAAATTTTCCAAGGGATTTTAACAACTCAGGCTCTTTTGATTTCATGATGGTCTTAAATTTGTCTTCTTTGTTTAGTTGCTCAAAATTTTCTATGTGATCATTAGTTATTTTAAAGAGGTCCTCACGACTAAGTGTGTTATGTGGGCATACTATGAGACAATGTTTTTCATCTTCGATTACATGCATATTGCATTTTAGGCATAATCTCTCAACTGCTGGCAATATAGGGTTTTCATGTCTACCTGTTTCAATTTGTAAATTATGTGAGCTTACTCTAAATCTGGCTATTTTATTATAAATTTTTCTGCTTAGGTTTAGTAGAAGGTATGGTTCTAGCCTGTAATCAGTCTTGATGAGTTTATAAGTTCTAAGTTTTGGCTGTAGTGTAGAGTCATTGATTTCAGCTAGCGTAGTTTCCTGACATTTCTCATAGATTTTAGATTTGAACGTTTCAGTAATGGATTCTAGCTCATTGTTTACAAGTCTTAAATGGTCTCTTTGTGGATAGTGTTCATTGAGCATATGAATAATTTTCCCAACCCAAGCATTATTACCAGAAGTGTGCATATCTTTTTGCTCATTTAAACATTTTTTAAGAATATTATTAGCTGTCAGTTTTTCTAGTTTAATCCAATAGTTGATCATTCTAAAATGTTGTCGTACATGTAATGGGAATCTGCCAGTCTCACCATACACATCTTGTGATGAGGTCTGTTTCCTAACTCCTAACATATTTTTTAGGTATCCTAATTGTACTTTTTTTAGGTATCCTAATTGTAACTTCTCTAGTTCATTTACAGGTTTGTCAAGGATTGGTAAAATATATGTGTCAAACATATACAGTAACACTCTATATGGCCTAGTGGTGCCTTGTGATGGCCACACTGATATTTGCTATGTTTTACCAAAATATTATTTCTTGAGTGTTTATATAGTGTGTGTGATGAACCGAAAAAATTGCCACTTGGCCTACATAGCCTGTTATGCAATGCTAATTAGAGTCCAAGATGTCCTATTTTTGGAACTCTTGAATTTCTTCATTTGTCCATTATATTCTGTCAAGTGTAAAATAATACAGTGTTCCCATTGTTCCCATTGGTTATAAAGAAGTCTGAAAAAGTCTTACTTTATTTTTGTTAAAATTTAAGTACCGTATTAAGTCTTATTTTTGTCCACTAAGTCTTACATTGTCCTATTTTGATGCAAATATACTTGGATATCAACATCTACATTGTAATATTCAGACGATTTGGTAAATATAAATGAATAGAAATTATTACCTTTCTTCAAACCCAAAAGAACTGCGTTTATTTTATTGCTTAATAGCCAATACCCTGATTGTTTGTTTGACGATGAAATTAAAAATATTGGTGTATATTACTATATTAGGTCTTATTTTTCATGTGCGCATGATATTATAATGTCCTACAAAATATCTTATGTCTTAGGAACCCTGTATTAACAGTAATCTATTATGTTCAGAGCCCATTCTTTTCTTGCCATTTAATTGTTCTGTTTTAAAGATTTTATGCACAATAAGGTGTATTGAGTCCACTAGAAATATCAACGCAATAGCATGTTCCCTTAACTAATCCACAACTAAGATTATCATTTATATGTCCAAAATAGTCATATATGGACTATGGCAATGATCCTAAAGAATATATATGAAATTCAGCAATAATGTTATGCCACATAAAGATGTTAGGTATAATTTCATACAAAATAACCTTCAAGGTTTTTATTTCTTTGTATTTAAATAAATAAAGTCTAAATACAAATAAATACAAAATCTTAAAGGTTTATTTTGTTTGAAATTATACACAACACACCCATTTTAATGCCTTTATAAGTCAAAATATTTTTTGCTTGCTGTTTAAATTTAGCTGGCAACTGAAGGAACTATATATTATCAATTGCCATATTCCCTTCAGTTACTGAATTGTTGGGTTGCTGATTTGCATTAAATCTATGGCATTTAAATAAGTATTTATAAACGAACACTTTACCGGTGTATATGAAGAAAACAATAAGTATTGGAGTCAAGTGAAAGTAATATAGATCATCATGCAACTATTTATTATAAAATTGCTAATTATAAACAAAAACTATTGAATTGGTTGAGCATGACAATACTATGATAAAATATTTAATAATTGCACATGAATTGTACAGCATTTACGGCTGTCATTCAATGAGTGTCATTGTTAACTATGGGATGCTAAGGAATATCAAGGAAGCAACACAATTTTTTGCATTTTTTCCAGATTTTCCAATATTATGAACAAAAAAAGAATGATGAAACAAATATCCTATAATCTAGATATGTCATTGGCAAAATGTTACTGATGTAAGGATCATAGAGTCATTGATATGAAGGTTTGAAACAGTCCTGTCCAAATTTTCATATTTCCCTTATTAAATAAAATTATCTGTCATAAATAGTCATGAAACCCCAAAAAGGTATCTCAACACTATTTTATATGTATTATTACTAGTTTTGTATACATGTAGGTGCAGTAGTGTGTGAGTCCTGCTCTGGAAACAGAAATTTTTATGTTTCGTTTTTTTAATTTTTCTCCTAATATTTTAAAACACAGCTCAGATATGTCAATGTGAATATAAAAATGCACAGCTAAGCTATATAGAGTAATAACATATACAATTTTGTTAGAGTTAGTGTATTAATGGTAGAATTATGCTCTGAAAACAGTTTAAAAAAATACTTTAATTTAGATATGTTATTGATACAATTTCATTCATGTAAGGTAAATAGGGTCTTTTATATGGAGCTTTGAAAAAGTAGGAATTTTCCCTATTTTGCCCTAATAATTATTTTGACAATTCTATAGTATTTATGGCCATGAGACCCCCAAAATGCACCACTACACTATTTTAGACATATTATGACAAAATTTTAAGCATGTAGGTGCAGTAGTCCGGAAACAAAACAAAAAATGTTTTCTATTATTTCCATGACAATAATTAAATGCTGTCTATTTTGTGCACTTGTGTGCTGCAGATGTCTGAAGTTTATTAATAATTAAATATTTAAACTTACATCATTCTTGTTGTTTTCAAATCTTGTGTTGTTGCCATGGTACAATGCCAGCTTCTGAGTTGACATACTTGATCAAGTATTGCCTCATTTCCTTGGCTGCTCTGTTGTTGTTGCCTCTGTACACATCACCCATGTCTGGCTGATTGGCATTCTCCCTCCATGCACCTGGGATGATCTCATGGGTGTCTGCATTTTCCTGGTCCACAGCATTAACATCAACAGTTGGATACTTCAGCCTCAGTATGTTGTGCAACACACAGCAAGCAAATGTTATAGTGCACACTCTTTCAGCACTTTGAGGCATTGTTGTGAGGAGACACCTGAACTTAGCAGCCAAAAGTCCAAAGGCATTCTCTACCACCCGTCTAGCTCTAGAAAGTCTGTAGTTGAAGATTCTGTCTTCAATGCTCATGTTCCTGTGAGGCAGAGACTTCATCATCCAAGTCTGCAGTCCAAATGCATCATCCCAACTATGAAGTAAGGCACTGGTTAGTCATCATTAGGTAGCGCAAGGTGCCAGTTTCAATCCAGGTTCAAGGGCCCTCCTCCAAAATGTGTCCTGCTTTGTAATCCTAGGTCCCACTCTGGCAAGAACTTCATGAAATAAGTCAGGCTCCATGCTCATGAAATTCTTCAAGCCACCCACATCTTCTGCAGTCAATTCAGCCATCAGTTTTTCATACTGCCCATAAAGAGGTCTTCTTAGAAGCCAAGGTTGCACCCACATTCACCTTCTTCTTCGTGCAGCACCATCATTTTCTACTTCATCTTCATCACTTCTTCTGGTCCTTTCGGCATCTTCTTGCAGTTTTTGTTCTTCTTGACGCAGAAGTATATCCTTTGCAGCAGTAAGTAGCTGCACTTGCATGTCCAGGAACTTCAGATCCAATTCGACCCTCTCTTGATGTGATAATAAAGACATATCCAATTCTTCTGTAGCAGTAATATTCATACACCTTTGCAGTATGGAAGTCCAAAGCTAATGATGGACATAGGGGCGCAGGCTGTTTAAATACCAATTTCAGAGCTATCCGTGTTAAAACTGGGCAAATCCGTATTAAGATCGTGTAAAGACCGGTTATATCCGCGACAGCACCATGTAAAATCCGGTTCACGCCGCACTCTTCCTGGACAGTCGTGTTGCACCGGGCACCGCCGTGTTTCAACTGTACATATCCATGTAGCGACCGTATTCATCCGTGTAAGGACCGTGTTGGTCCTTGTTGACACCGTATTGCCACGGTGTACACACCGCCAAACATTTCTTTTGTTGACATTTTCAGCTCTTGTTCCCGGACCACCCCGGAGTGAAAGAAATATTACTCCGGGACACTACGGCGTGTGATCCAGCAATGTGTGAAGGGGGCTTAACACAATAAGGTAGGAACAGATCTGACAGTCGTGATCATTTTCAAGCTGCACGTTGGATCCACAGTAAAAATTGCGGTAAAACATTTGGAACAATTAGATACCAAGGTTTTGTCGGTAATCCCCTCCATTGCAGTATAGGCGAAAATGTAATGCAAGGTCACAAAAATAATGCTTTTTGGTGAACCAGCTTGGTAATGACGTCACAAACAAAGTGGCCCTTGATTAGGGACTGGCCCCCGTTCTGGGGCTGGCACCCGATCTGAGTCTAATTATTACATATATATGGGTTCAGTCAGCCCCTTGCACCTGGCCTAATAATGATAAATGGACATCAACTAATTGATGTTACCTAGCAGGAAACCAAATAAATACCTATCATATGGGCTCATAAAAAATTCCTTCAGAGGGGTCAATATGGAAATTTTTAACAATTAAATTGTTTCTTTCTGTCATGCAGGGCATAGATACTAATTAGTGTAACGTAGGAAACCAAACAAACAGCCTATTATATAAAAGCTTATGAAAAGTACTCTCATATGACTTCATAATTATGATATCCATGGAAACCAAAATGATGCTATGGCTGCCTAGCTACCAAAATATGTTGCGCTGAGGAAGATGACATCTGTTGAAATAATGTGATGCATGTTGTGGAAGATTTTGTTTTCAAGCAAAATTTTGAACGATGCAACACTCATAAATTTACTTTAATGAAAAGGTGTGAGTCAAAGGTCAAGTACTAAGGTATTTCTTCCAAATATGGAACTTTTTGTGCAAGGCAATGCAGATAGATATGTAGCTAGTAACCTACACAGATAGATAGATAGATTTGAATAGTGCAGCCCTATTTTGCTAAGACCCTGTTTGCTACCTGCCATTATAATGGTGTACATCATCAATAACAAAACTTTTTATCAAATTATCTACTTCAGGAACTTCCACGTTTATGAAGTCATGCCATTCAATGAAGTAGCTTTCAAATTTCAATATCATTTACAAATAAAGAGAATAATACTTGTAAATATCACCTGCCTCAGCACAGTATGCTGGTATGAGTTGGTAACTAAAATTAATTAAAAATCTGAAATTCAAAGGGGCTAACCCCTAAAAAGTTTCTATGAACCATTATGCAGTTTTCAAGATATGACACATATGAGCAACCTCCCTTTCAGCAATGTCATTTACACATCCTAGAGTTTTAACCATTGATAGTGAAGCTTGCTAGGAGTCATTTTCAGGCCAATCATCCGCAGGCAAGTCCAGGAAATTGTCATCCCTATTCAGGGTAAAAGATGACTTTGATGGTGTTAAATCAGTGATGGTTCCGGCAATGTTTTGAGGAGATGGTCACCTCTTTCAGTTGTCATGTTATTTACAAGGGTTTGTTTTCCATCAGTGGAGATCAAGTCTGAGAAAATAGCTACTGTTGCCAGCTCAGGACTCAAGATACCAGGAATGTCTTGAGCATCATTTTCAGATCAGCTGCTTGCAATTTGGCATTTTGGAGCTCATTTTACCTCTGAATTAAAAGAATGTCATTGACAGAACATCAACTGGTGATCTGCATATGTACCATGCTTGGATGTAGACATTGACTACAAAAGGTTCCAGGCTTTCTGATTGTGACCTAAAATACACATATACAATAAATAAACCCCCTAGTTTAAATATTTTTAATGTCATTGAGTAAAACGGATTGAGAGCAAGTGTCCAAGAAAGACTTATTCTATATTACCTCTATGCCTAAGCCAACCATCAGATCTGTTCCGAAGTTAGAAAGAAGTACAGGAAAAGAAATGAGTAATGCTGTTATGAAACATCTGGTTGCATTGGGAATCTGATAAAACAGTCATTGGAATGTGTTATGACACCACAGTAGCTAACACTGGTCGAAAATCGGGTGCTGCAACTCTTCTGGAAAATGCCCTTGGTTGTAATCTTTGGTGGTTCAGTTAAAGACACCACGTGATGGAAATACTATTAGCTGATGCATTTAATGTTTGTTTTGGACCCATAAAACTTTATAAGCGCTTCAAAGAGGACTGGCAAAAACTACGAACTGACCCATTACAGCGACAAGAGAATCCTCGTATATTGGCAAAAGAATCATATTGAAGAACTTCATTTTGGAACAGTCTACTAAGACTCATGAAAGAGATGATTATCTGGAATTGCAACAATTGGCTGCTCTACACCAAGTAGTTTGAAAGTGCCACCAATGCAGGAGGACACTAAGATGTGTAATCTATCAACTTCGACAACTGAATGAGTTTCTGGTAGGAGCTTGCCATCCCAACACATTTACTTGCTTGGAAGTTCTTCTTGATTTCATTAGCAGTTTTTCTGCTCTTAGAAAGCACACTTGCTGAAGTGGAAGGCCCAGCTTCATAAAGTACTGATGCTAAAATCATAGTAGACTTTTGAATGCGTGTATTTGTTCAATATTGCTGAAACGCTGGAGACATGATACGCTTGTGCTTCTTCATAACATTGTAGTCAGATTGCTCATCAGAACTTTCTTCAGAACTGCTAGTCTCATCTGTATCATTCAAGTGGGCTTCATCAACTTCTTTTTAATCACTTTTCATTTTCTTCTTGTACTTTTCTTCACGCTCATGCCTCTCACAGGTTCTCTTTTCTCTTTGAGCCAGTTTTTTTGTCAATGCCCCCAATAGAACCCTGTCTAGTTTATTGTTGTATTTTCAAGAATTTTCTGTCTTCCTCATTCTTTAATTAATGTCATAGCGTCTAGATGGCTGATGTCAAACAAGTTGTTTAGCATATCTTTAAACTGCTTCTGATTTTCTAAGTCTTTTTTGTTACTTCTTTTGTAGTGCCCACTATGCCTTACATAAAGATCCTTGATTTTCTTAATAACATTATGTTTTCCTGTTTTTGGTATCCTTGATTTATTCCAAAATGGAATGACTTGGTCATACGTCCTGCTTGGACATCAGGAAATTTTTAATTTCATCGAAGGAAAGAACATGAAATTTCATAACATCATGGCCAGTACAGAGGGTAAACGAGCACTGGTAATGGTCTCCTCTCAGTTGAATATTGAGCATTTATTCATAAGGCAGATAAAAGGATCATTCACTGCATTGAAGCCCTGCAGCTTTATTAGATCTCAATTATATGAATAACTACAGCTTTAAATGTAGTTGATTGGTTCCCTTCAGCAGCTGAGCTGTTGATGGTGATACACTGCCATATATACAACATCTGCACTGTGACAGGTCACATCGCTCAAATGATACAAGCGGCAATGTTCAAGTAACTGCAGTCCTATAGCAGTGTAGAATCATCCGAAATCATCTATCTGAATAAATTCATCACCTGACTCTAATAAATCAATCACATCAATTCAGAACTAACATTTAACTTTTCTGTATAACAAATTGTTTTCATAAGCAAAATTAGGAAACACAACAGTTAAATATATTTGAAAGATGTCTCTATCCTCACAGAAAACACTGAACCAAATTGGCATAGGGCCCAGAAGCAGAAGTTCACATTGGGGTTTTTTTCGACAGACCAAGCATTACCCATGCACACTTTACACCTAAGGTCAACTATTCATCTGAATTATAGCATAAAATAAAATAAGAGGAAAATTCCATATATTGCTGACTGCAGCTTTACACACAACCATCTGGAAGCACTTTATCTGATAGGCAATTCCAGGCAACTGTTTCATGCATGCCAAGGCTATATATATATATATATATATATATCATCTTTATTCATACTCTTGGTATACTAATACATGGTTTATACTATAATAATAAAAACTATAGTTCAATGTGGTCTTGGGTTGTCCCTCTGAAGTCAGAAATGATACATTGGAACCAAACACATAAGCAACATCATCTTATCATCCTACATTGCAATGAATGAATTGGACGATATGCAGAGGTCACAAAATACCTATATGACATGCTTGTGCAAAATGCTTTTGATCTAGATGTGCGCCAATGGCCTTACCACAACCCATCAGTAGGTGAATAAGTCCCATATCTTAGCCAGGAACGTGTTGTTGATATATATATATATATATATATATATGTGACAAATGAACCACCACTGTGTGACACCATCCTTTCAGGAAAGCTTTTTTAACCTTCAGCAAACAAAGTTCTAAGAGGGTTATTGTTACCAAGTCCGTCCGACAGGCGGACAGGCAGGCATGAAGTAACGCCCGCTTCACTGAGGGTTTTGCTGCAGTGCAACCTATGTTTTATTTGTGACTTTGTCTTTTGGGTGTGCTTGTTAAGTAAAATTTTGACATGTCAAAACAAGAAAATTAGTTTTTTTTATGCTTGTCGAGTGAAATGTCAGAATGTAAAGCTACTGTCACACTGGGCTGTTTTAGCCATAGTGAACCCGTAGAGTGACATAACGGTTATGTAACAGCTTTTTCCGCCGGGTTGGCGACGGATTCTGGCGGCAAAAAGGGGCGGGGTAGCACCCGCTGTGTTCTACGGGTTACCCGCCGGGATCTACGGGTGACTTGGTGGGTTCTACGGGTGACTCGGTGGGTTCTACGGGTGACTCGGCGGGTTCTACAGGTCACCCGCTGGCTCCCACGGGTAACTCGGTGGGTTTTACGGGTGACTCGCCGAGTTGTAGGAGTAAGCCGGCGGGTAGTAGGAGTAACTCGACGGCTTCCAGGAGTATACTTTAAAAGGCTGCTGCTCCCTAATATTAGTCCGATTTTCGTCAAATAAATACTGAATTGTAGTACAGTTCATACTGATTCCATACGTGTTTTTGGATCGAAATTATACCAAATATTAAGCGAGTAATTCGTCTGAGAAGGTAGCTAGGTTGGCAGAGGCAAACAGTGGTGTTCTCGCAGACGTCCGCGCCCTGACTCTATCAATGCTGAGCGCTTCTTTAAAAGGCTGCGGCTCCCCTAATATTTTTCCGATTTTAGGCAAATAAGACTGGATTGTAGTGTAATTCATACTGACTCCATAGGTGTTTTCGGATTGAAAACAGATCAAATATTAAGCGAGATATTCGTCTGAGAAGGCAGTTCTCTGGCGGCGGCATGGTGCTCTGTGTATGCTCATGACTTGAATTGTGTGGTCAATAGTTTTGACCATTATATATACATTGTTTGGATGAGCTTTATTGCAATTAATTTCTACTCATTCTGACAACTGGCCAAGGGGAAGGACTTTTCCTTTGGTTTTGAAAAGTCAATTAACCTATATATGTAATAGCAATCTGCCTTGACAGTTATGTCAATTGCTATTAGCATTTTGAATAATACAAAGAATGGGGCAAATCATGCTTTTTCATCATTGATCACAAGCATGAATTGAAATCATTGATCACAAGCATGAATTGAAATTCTGAATTGACCATTATGTCAATTGCTATTAGCATTTTGAATAATACAAGCATTAATTGAAATTCTGAATTTCAACTGATTCCTGTTTATTATGCATATTAAAGAGGGAGATTGTTTTGATCTTGGATGGAACATGCAATATCAATTTTAATTCCAGTTGGATTATTTTCAGAAACAACAACAAGAATGAAATATTGATAATTTATATAAAATTAATAAATATCTAAAATGATTACTCTGGCAACAAGCCAACAAACATTGTTTTATTTTCGTTTTTTATTGATTACGAATCAATGAATTATTGATGGTAACATATCATTAGGTGAAGATCTTATAACTATCTGTCTATCTACATATCTACATATCTATACTCTATGAGGTATTACTAACTTTATTAACAAGAATATTCTTGTTTGTGCCTAGTATACTCCATTAATTTTCCCCACCTTAACTATTACATAAATTCTACACATTTCCCTGAATAATTCAGTCTTTATTTGACGAAAATCGGATATGTAGATAGACAGATAGTTTAGAGAGACAGATAGATTTATATGCTTATTATATAATATAGAATATCTAGCTAATATATATACAAATATAATCATTGCCTGGTAATTACTATAATATACATTGTTTTTAATTAATGAAAGCAATTACATATTTTTGTAATTGTGAATGACAATCAAGACAATGTCATATTACTGTGACATCTTTGAACGAAATGACAGGTCAAAGAACCCCAATTTAGACAATTGACACATGTATTGAGCATTTGCTGTATTCTCTACACCCATTCTTTGTATCATTCAAAATGCTAATAGCAATTGACATAACGGTCATGGCAGTTGGCAGAATGAGTAGAAATGAATTGCAATAAAGCTCATCCAAACAATGTATATATATCATGGTCAAAAATATTGACCACACCATTCAAGTCATGACCATACATAGAGCTCCTTGACCGCCGCCAGACAACTGCCTTCTCAGACGAATATCTCGCTTAATATTTGGTCTATTTTCGATCCGAAAACCTGTGAGGATTCAGTATGAACTCTACTATAATTCAGTCTTATTTGACGAAAATCGGACTAATATTAAGGGAGCAGCAGCTTTTTAAAGAAGCGCTCAGCTCTGCCTGCATTGATACAGTCCGGGCGCGGACGCTTCAGGGAGCACCACTGTTTGCCGCCTACCTGCCTTCTCAGACGTATATCTCGCTTAATATTTGGTCTATTTACGATCCGAAACATGTATGGAATCAGTATGAAATATACTACAATTCAGTCCTTATTTGACGAAAATCGTACTAATATTAGAGGAGCAGCAGCCTTTTAAAGTATATACAACACCCTCTCGCTGATGCTGGTAGCAAACAGCCGGCGGGTTACCCGTGGAAGCCGGCGGGTTACCCGTGGGAGCCGGCGGGTTACCCGTGGAAGCCGGCGGGGAACTCCTGAACAAGCCGCCGGCTTTACTACGGGTGAAATTAGTGACGGATAATTCGCCGGCTTCTACGGGTCACCCGCCGGTTTCCACGGGTATTTTTATTTTTTGGACACCCGGGAGATTTCTACGGTTGTGCCATGCATGCAAGCATGGCACAACCGGCTACCGGGGCCAGGTTTCCCGGCTTGGCCACGGGTCCCAAGGGTGCTTGCCGGGTATCCCCGGGTAGCCCATTTGGAGCCGTGGCTTGGAGCCGGGTAGCGCGTTGCGTAACAATTGCGTAATACTACGGGTTCACTACGGCTAATTTGCTCAGTGTGACAGGGGCTTAACAACAAGAAATATATGGTGTAGCAGTTTTCATAATTGACTTTAGGATATGCTTGTTGAGTCAAATGTCAATATGTCGTATGAAGAAAAGAAATATACAGTTTTGCACTTTTTAATGGCTCTGTCATTAAGATGTGAATGCCTCTCTTAAAGTTCTTCATGTATATTGTAACATGTTTTTTCAAATTGGGATTTTTTAATTTTAAGATACATATGTATGCTTAAATAAATGTGAACATGTCGTAACAACAAGAAATATACACTGTATGGTGTAGCAGTTTTTATTTATAACTTTATCTTTAGGATATATGCTTGTTAAGTAAAATTTCAACATTTTATAACAAGTAATGTACAGTTTTGCAATTTTCACTCCTGACTTAGTCTTTAATTAAGATATATGCTTGCAAAGTGAAATGTTAATATGTTGTATCAAGAAATATCCAGTGTAGCAGTTTTTATTTGTGGTAGGTTTGTTAAATAAAACATCAAGCTTTTGTTGTGACTTGCTACTACCAAATTAACCCCTCCATTAACATAATGCACTTGTAAGAGGAGGTCGTTGTGCATCAGGGGTCAAAGGTAAGGGCAAGAGGTCACAAAAAAAGGGCAGCACATTCACTCAGGTTGTGGTCAGTTGGGTGGAAGTTCTGTAGAAACCACAGTTCCTCGGTTGTCTCTCTTGCAACCCGCGCAAATAATTCTGATATAAGCCTGTCGAAATCTAGGGTTGAGCCAGGCATATATGAATGTATTAATAAAGCTATTAGCCTGGAAAACAGTCATATTGGCCATATAGATTACTGTCAGCACCAGGTCGTTAGCTAACACAGGGCCAGGAACAGCCAGGGATATGATGTTAAATGGTAACCATGTAACAACAATAGGTGTCAGTACTAACGTCATGATTTTGGTGTATTGTCTTGTTTCTTTGTTCATCTTAACAATGTGTTGGTCTTCTGCCCCTGCATGGAGGTCTCCTACCTTTTGCATCCTCTTCCTGAGCTTGTAGAAAATGATACTATACAAAGCGATGGCGGCTATAAGCATTCCTCCCGATTGTACCTGAAGAAAAGGAAATGGAACTAGATATCTGTCACTGTGAAACAGTTACTAGGCTTCACCTATTGCACTGGAGGGGAACATGGATATAAATGTAATTGCAGTAATTTGAAATCAATAATTTGTCTACTGATATCTGAAGCAATAGGGTCAGGGCTATCGCTAACCCTAAACCTAATCATAACCCTATTCATAGCATAGGGTTAGGGTTAAGGATGACCTGTACGCATGTCAAGTGGCACCTGTATCTTACGTGATTAGATAACATACACACTAATATCTTCAAAGATCAGAGGTATCCTTGACCTTGTAGAGTATTAGGGCAATATCATAACCAAAATATCAATTATTGTAGAATGTTTGACCTTAAATTTGACCTTAACATTTAGGTCAAAGGTCAAAATTGACAGCAGATTCTGAAAGCTCATATGTGAATTGTGGGGGGTCACCAATGCTTGGCATTTGGCTAAAGTGAATATTTCTCATTGAAAATGGAAATATTCATCATGTTTTCGCTGATGATTCGGTTTTCCATATTTATGAATTTTTAGAAAATTGACTTAAACATTTGTGTCAAAATCGATTAAAACTTGATGTCTTGGTATTTTTTAGATTTTTTGAAAATATACTGTTTTTAGACTTTAGCGGTCAATTTTACCTTGAAAATGACCTCAAAGGTCAAATTTGAAGGTTGATCTGGGGGTTTTGGGTACATGTTTGGGGTAGTTTACTATAGCATGTCATAAGCTAAATCCAATATTTCATGGTAAAATACCACGTCACCCATTTTTGGTGAATTTATAAAACTTAAAATTCCATATTTCAAAAACCGGTGTGACAATTGCCAAACTACTCCTTTCAAAAAAGTATATAACTATTGCACAACTTTTGTCTCCTGGTTTTCTCAAAACCGTCTTGACAAATTTAAGACTAAAGCTGTGAATCTATTGAGCTTGAACTTGACCTAGTTTTATAAATCTAGGTCAGACTTCTTGAGAAATATTGTATGACCTTAGATGTGAAAGAATTTGACAATAGCATCATTATTACTTGAGATATTTGCTTTTGTAAATTTCAAATTCAAACAGCTCTGTGACCTTGAAAAAAGGTCAAGGTCACTGAAACTGGGTCAATATGACAAGGTCATCCAAGACTCCTACCATGAATCTTTTAATTATTTTACGAAGAGATTTTCCGAAATAATAACTAATACAAAAACCTATGGTAATAGTTGAAGCCTAATAAATACTTCAAAATGATGTTTCTCCAGAAGGTCTCCTTGCTAGAAATGGGCTTTAAGTAATAATCTGGTTTATGAACATCAGTCTGGTCGCGAAAATTTGTGCAATGTTAAACCAGCGATAATGTGCTCTAAGTACCTACTTTTAGCGCAGCAATGTTGAAAAGGTAAGCAACTCTTGCATTGGCTGACCTACTAGAGGACTATGACAGAAAAAATACATGGAAATGCTGTGAAATCGGGCAAGGGTCCTCGCTTCATTCGAACAGGAATAACCCAGAGCAATTGGGAAAAATAGTTTCCCATATTACCGGCATTCTTACATTCGCATCTGGTTGAATGAGATCATATGCAGCTAGTAAATATAACTTCCTGTATTGTGATGTCTTTGCTTTTCTTTTGTTAGTTTTTCTGCTCATTTTTATGATATGATCAATTTATTATCTAACATGTGCAAGACACATTACCTGTAAAAGAATTTGATAGCGCTTTTCTATTCTATTATATTATATTAAATTATATTATAATATATTATATAATATTATATATCTTAGGTTGTGATAAGGTATACATTTTGGTATGACTAATATACTCAGGTAAGAGGTAGGTGGTGTTAGGAACTGCTGATGTGTTCAACCATGAGCCTTTCTAAACCTGGAGGATCGAGTTCAGGCCTGCAGTCAAGCAACTGCAGTCAAGCTAGCACTCTAAAAGTGCCATCACTGCCCATAGAAAGCTCCCCATTTACATCTGGGTGGAGTAACAGGGGACCTGGTTTAAACCTACAACCGCTTGACTTTAAAGGCAAATACCTTAACCACTAGAACGTGACAGAAATGCATTGTTTCACAATATAATGGTTTTATTATACATATATTATCACCTTACAGTATGACATATATGATGTGCATGATGTTATAGTAGCAGTAGTAGTTATTGTTTGTCATAAATATCTTTGGACCTACCTCAACTAGGACAATATACACCCAATAAGGAACATACACTATGGCAGCTTGAGTTTTCCTCAGGAGGTCAGCTGGAGCTTGGAATGCATAAGCCGCAAATACGGTTGGAGAGATTCCTCCTAGGAGCCAAACTATCGCTAAAATCCTTAAGGAGTTTTTGTTGGAGGCTGTGGCTCTGTAATCCAGTGGATGTGCTACTGCTCTGTATCTGAAATAAAGAAAATATTCAGCACTCTATAGGCATAGAAACAACAAGGAAAAATTAAGCAGATTGTGTGATGAAACCAATTGTCGATTGATTTTTAAGTCAACCATCGAACATGGTTTTTATTACATTTGAGATCATGTAATTTATAGAATATTTTAGTGGATGCAAAGTTGAAAAATGTGTGCAATTTTGCTGACCTCTATTGTGGCCGAACAGGACATTTCATGGTCTCGTGGTTTTGTTGGAAGACAGTCCAGCTTTCGCACCAGGACAGTCCCACTTTCGCACCACGAAAGTTACCCATTTTTGCCCAAAGAAAGTACCAACTTTCACCCCAAGAAACTACCAACTTTTTCCCTACCAAAGTACCCAACTTTCGTGCCAAAAAAGTACCCACTTTCGTACCACGAAAGTACCCATTTTCATACCATGAAACAACCAACTTTTGTAACATGAAAGTAACCAACTTTCGTGCCACAACACTGCTAACCTGCCCTACTCACAGGCATTTTTACCCAATCTACTTCATGAATATTGAATGAACAGAGATGATATGCATATCCAGGGATGGCTCTATCATAGAGACACAATAAACAATCAGCGAGGAGGGCGGGCTGGCGGGCTGGCCAGCTGCCCAATTGCGCCTATAAACACAGGCTCCTAGAGTGCATTAAAAAGGGATTTATCTCTGGATGTATTTTACCTAGAATAATGGTTTATACCTCTTACAACACTCAATGAATGTTCTAATCTAAGGGCTGTAGAAAGGAAATATTTCTGAAGGCTTTAGTTTAGTTACAATCTTGCATTTAAAATTAAAATGCGACTATTATATTAAGCAGGTCAGAAAAATCGCATTTTGGGTAGTTTTCAACTCAAAATTGGTACCAAACTAAAGCCTGCAGAAATATGTCATTAGGTATTAAACATTTTTCAAGGCAAAATAAATTTAGAGATATGGGCATGCAAACTTAGGCTACCAGAATATATGAGGAGGAGAGGAGGAGGGGGACGAGGAGACAGGGACGATGTAGCCACTCAAATAAAGTTGAGCATGCCTGCAGTTAATTGAATTAGCTATCACATAAGTGGTGCGAAACCTGTCAGGGGTCATTACTTTAATAGCTGAATTACTTTCATGGTACAACAGTATGGGAGAGGCCAAGGCGAAGGTGTGTCATAGTGCAAAGGTATTTGGCGAAAACCTGTACTGTTGAGGGGCGAAGATTTGCACCAGAAAATGTTCTCCTCGGCCACCATAGACCTCAGCTATACCAGTATAATATCTTCACCATGGTCAGTAAAATTGGATAATGATCTTACTAGTCACCATGCATCCAATACTTATATATAATATTATATGCTAAGCATTGCAGCTAAATGTGCACCTCAAAGTCTATAATAATATTATACAATTAATGGTAAAAGTCACTTACCTATCAATAGCAATAAGTAAAATATTAGCAAGGGACAAATTGAGTGAATATGAATTGAAAAATATTATTAAGGGACTAATGATTTGTACCAAGATGTCACTAGATATTATTCTGACAGCTTTTACCAACATAAGAAGTCCTGAGTTCAGAAAATCAGCAATTGCCAAACTTATTATGAACATATTAGTAGGAGTATGCAGCTCTTTAAATTTCCACACTGCAGTAATTGTCAGTATATTACTGAAAAATATTAGTATGCCATAGGTAGGAAACATTATTAGAGTCCAAGTGTTAGCTACTTTAAAATCTATTGCTGTTAAAGTAGGGTGTCTTGTCGACATGTTTTCATAGTCAGCAGTCATATTATCCAACATAATTGTGTTATTGTCATATGAAATATTAGAATCAGTTGTGAAATTTGATGAAGACATTATATATAGATCTGTTGATGAGACTACAGTAAGTGAAGTATAAATAATTACTATCCAACTGTAATAAACACCTGTATATATTAATTACAACTTAGTGTTGGATATCCAAAGAAAATTGAGACAAATGTTAATTAATTTGATCTTCTGCTGGTATTTATAGTCAGAGATTTACGTGAAACCAGATATTTCTTATTATCAGAATATTGGCCATGCGTCACTGAAATTTTATCCAAGTCATGCAGTCATGAAATGATCGTTTTTTTTGGGTCTTTAAAATTGAGCAATTAAAACAGATCAGACTGTTTAATCGGATTTTATAATAAGAACTAATTATTATTTCATGTATCAAGCCAAATTTGGGATCTTTTTAGTGATTCCTCATTTTATACTAATTAAGCAAGGATGTAGCCAACTCTCTTTTTTTCTTTCTTTTTTTTTCAGCCTTGTCATCTCAAAACAACCAAACATGACATGACACAGCTCCTAATTAGCAAATTGTAAGTTAATTTGCATCATTCATTAAAGTTTCATTGCTGCTGCCACTTTAATTAAATGGTATTACATTTCAATTTTTGTGCATATGCAGTTGCCGTTAAGAATTTGCATACATCTGAACAGAAAACAGATAATCATTATTAAAGAACACTTATTCTGTCGCTACAAAGATAATTTTTCTCTAATATCAGTCTGATTCATTTAATATTTTGAAAATATTCTAAATATATTTTTCAAACATAATCAAATATTAATAATTTGATGGGTAAAAAGTGTACACTTCTATTGATATCTTGTTGTAACAGTGATCAATTTGTTCTTATAATTCAACACAAGTTTCTGGCATGTGTACTTGTGTAGAGAGTTACTTTAGATCATTTCTCATGAAAATTTTATGAAGTTCTTCCAAGTTTGATGACCCAATGAATGTGAACCTGTCTTTTCTATTCCTTCCAACATTTTTCAGCCAGTTTTCAAGTAAATATGTATGCTCTGTGGTAATCTATTGCTGGCTTCAGTTTTCTGACTGAGACCTTCTATCAGAATTTTGTCATAGCTAGGTGTCCTCTTTCATGAATCAGGATGCCATCAATTGTTTCAAAGGATTCCTACACCATGCTTCATTGTTGGCACTGTATCCTAAGGGTTGAAAGCCAAACTCAACTTTGGTACAAACATAATGACCGTCACTGTGGCTGAGCGACTTAATTTTTGCCAATCACTACGTAAAGCTATCTTGCAAAAGTCATATCCTTTCTACATACATTCTCTGCTAACTGGAAGTAAGACTTTCCATGGCTTTTCTACAATAGTGGCCCTTTTCTTACTGACTATGCCAGCACTTCAGATTCCTCCAGGTCATTGCACATTCTTTTTTTGGTCATTCTGTAGTTTATTTTCAACATAAGGACAAATCTTCTCTTGATTGATGGTGGTAGTTTCTCACTTTTCCCCAATATTGGTTACAATGCTTGATGCAGATGATGTTGACAAGTTATTAACATTGCAATGATTCCCAATGATTGGTCATCTATATTGTGGTAACCCTCTCTATGATAAGTCACTCCTGTAATTGTGGGTACTACTTCTTATGCACTGGACAAGTAAGATATTTGAGTTTAAATGCTCTATTTAATAAGTACACAATATCCATGAGCAAGGTGAAGGTTACAGCCATACTAATTTTGTAAAAACTCTGTCTAGGCTTAGATGGTCCCCTCCTCCACACAAATGAGTCAGTCTTGGCCGTCATTACCACGTGACTTTGTGTCAGAATCCTGACTTTTTGCTGATTGATTGTGTTCTCGTGTTTGATTGGCTAATTCTTTGTTGGCGTGTCCAAACCAACCTACCAGGGAGCATGACGTAATGACCAATCATAGCTTGGCTTAGACTCAGCCATTCATAACTCATGTGAGAATTGCTAGCGACCAGTCTCCCTACAGTGTTCGCTGGCCTGCTGCGACTAGCTGATGCAGTACACAGGTAGGGCCATTTACCAGGAGGGATTCCTCCCGGTAGCATGCGTGCTCACTTACTTTCTCATTGTGAAGTCATGAACCGGAATGTGTTCCCCAGTCTAAAAATAGCACAGCCAATCAGAAAATTCAATGCTTGGCCAATCAGCCATTCGGGATAGGTAGAGCCGACCTGCCTATCGCTTTTACGCTTAAGCAGGTCCCAGCCAACCTACAGTGTAGGAGACTACTGTGTACCACCTTAAACCTGATACAAACCTTCCAATGATGCAGTGCAGCAGATGCTGCTGCCCCTAGCATCATGGAGGCACACTACTCACACCCCTGGTGGCAGACTGGCTAATCACAGCCCTGGTGGGAGATAGGTAAGCCTGGTGCCCACAGCTCAAAGTAATCTGGATACAGCTGGCCGCCAGCTTCGATGGCCCGCTGCAACCCGCAGTACGCAGGTAGGGGCTGCCATTTACAAGGAGGGATTCCTCCCGGTAGCATGCATGCGCATCCTAGGCTTTAACATTGGTAATGTGTGGACCGGAACGTGTTCCCCAGTATAAAAAAAGCACCGCCAATCAGAAAATTCAGTTCTTGGCCAATCAGCCATTCGGGATAGGTAGAGGTGACCTGCCTATCGCGTTTACGCTTAGGCAGGTCCCAGCCAAGCCGCCAGCTTACAGATAGGCCCACTAAGCCCCTAGTGGCAGATTGTCTTATTCAGCCCCTGGTGAGGATATTTTTCCTGCACTACAAACAAGACCCAGTGTGATTGAATATATATTAAAATAAAATTTTCTGTAATTTAGTGTCCAAACTATACAGAAAGAAAATTAAGTTGATTTAAATTCAGTGCTTGTTTCTCGCTGATGTCATGCAGAAAAAAGCATCTGATTGTGCCAAATAATAAAAATGCAGAATCACTGTATATGAGGATGGAGGGAAAGAAGGTAAAATTGTGAAATTTTTTTGTGGTTTTGCCCTATTTAGATGTGGCTGAATTAATTTCTGTTGTTGGAGTAAATAAAACAAATGGATAAGGTTATAAACAGAGCCCCAGAGCAATTAACGTTTAATCATCCCATGATACGTTTAACAAAGGATAAACAGATTATATCACAAACTAAGAAATATTGTATTAGGATTAGAAAATTTTCAACTAAAATATTACACTATTTCTTCGCATTACTGGAGTGTATGCACATTTTTACCCCACCAATTTTTATATATTTGACATATCCTGCAGTGTATTTTGTGAAAGTATTGAATGAAATAGGTCCTTAGTAACATATTATTTAAAAAAAATTATGGTTGTATTAACAGATTAAATGCATTTTGATAATGGTCTGTTTTTGATTCAGGTGTATACAAATATTTGACCACAACTGTATCATTAAATGCAAAATCAAATATCATGATATTTTCGAATTTCTATCTTATCCCACTTGGAGATATATAATGTGCAAACAATTTGGCAAAATCGTTCACTTTGTGATACAGCTCTGAAGGTCATTTTTGTACATAGTCCCACCTCCAAAAACTTCCTGTTATCGAAAATTTTATTTTCGACATCACACAGAAATTTCTAAAATCCACACCCAACGCTATAGAATTAATAGCACAAGATATAGGAATGCAAATTTGGTAAGGAACTTGGAGGTCAAAGGTCAAGGTCACTAATAGAATTATTCCAAACATGGAAATCTGGCAATTTTTCTGTCCTTTCAAGGATATTTTATTTCACAGCTAGAACCATGTAAAAGAAAACCCCACAAATGGCATATCTTATTAAGAATAATCTGAAGTATTTTCACCCATATTTTTAAAGATTTTGTTTCTAGCTAAAATATGAACAGTACCGCAATATTCTTGAATTTCCATATCATAATTATTCATGGGGTCAAAGGTTGAGGCCACCAAAGATTATTCCTAATATGGAAACTTCGGCAATATTTTGCTTTAGATGCAGGGAATATATCTTAAAGCTCCTCCTGTAATTATATTATAATTGATTATCATGCATCCTTTCTGTCGGTCAAAATTCCTATTTTCTAAAACATCATCAAATCATCGAAAGTCACCTTATTTGACCAAGGCACACTAAATATGTGTAAGCTAATGAATCTATCGGGCATAAAGAAATGAAGACCAAAATATTGGAAATGGTATCATCACTCATTAATGAGTATTTTGACATCATCACTTGGTTTGTTGATTTTTGATGGCATGAAAAATTAAATACATGGTGAAGTTTATTTTATTTTATAGAGACATGGTGAACCCAGCAGGGCCCTGGATGGTAGGTAATCAGTACATGTATATAATTATGGAGGACTCAGATCAGGGGCCCACCCCAAATCAGGGGCCAATCCCTAATCAAGGGCCAGACCATTGTTCATGACGTCACCAAACAGTGTCTCAACAATTCAGGCTCCAGGGACTCTTGCAGTGGACAGGCTTTGTAAATCCCAGACTTTAATGTTTTTTTCATTTTATTTTATATTTTTGCTTTTTCTCTTTATTAATATTTTCACATGACTTCAGCGTAAATGTTTTAGTATGTGTGACTAAGCAAAGTAATTTTAATAATGTTATTTTGAAGTTTTTGAATTGTACAATATAACATCAATTATTGGGCCTTAAAAAACAAGCATATTGCTTAATTAACTAATGTTTATCTTGAGTTATTCATTTTATTTTATTTTACAAATATAGCCTATTTGTTTTAATTTGTTTCATCTTATCTTCATCTTATGAAAAATACTACAAGTTATCACATGTTTATTTTGAGAATACAGGAATTTATTTCACAAAGCAGAAGGTTGAGTGAAATGACAACTGAGTGTAATAATTACCTTTATTCTAAATATCACTATGTGATAATGATTTACCTCTGTCTTTTCCAAACACCTAAAACAATAAGGTAGGAACAGATCTGACAGACGTGATAATTTTTGAGCTGCACATAGGATCCAAAGTAAAAATCACGGTAAAACAGCGATGTGAATAATTATCATTTGCTCAGCTCCTAAACGTCCTTGAAATATGTTAAGCAACTAATGCTAGTTCTTATTCAATTTGGAACAATTAGATACCAAGGTTTTGTCGGTACTCCCCTCAGTTGCGGAGATATAGGCGAAAATTTAATGCAAAGTCACGAAAATATTGCTTTATGGTGAACCAGCTTGGTAATGACGTCACAAAGTGGCCCTTGATTAGGGACTGGACCCCGTTCTGGGGCTGGCACCCGATCTGAGTCTTACATATATACATTGTATATGGGTTCAGTTAGCCCCTTGCGCCTGGCCTAATAATGATAAATTGACACCAACTAATTGTTACCTAGCAGGAAACCAAAAAAATACCTATCATATGGGCTCATAAAAAATTCCTTCATGTGACACCAAACTTGTGGTATTCATGGCAACCAAATTCTTCTATTTGGTACCTAGTGTCAAATTTATGCTGTTCTGAAGAAGATGAAATTTACCAGAAAAATCTGAAATAACTTGATCCATGTTTTAAAGATTGTGTTTCAAGTTAGAATTTGGACAGTGCTACAATGTTTCTCAATTAGCATGTCATAATAATCTATGCAGAGGGGTCAATATGGACATTTTTAACAATTAAATTGTTTCTTTCTGTCATGCAGGGCATAGATACTAATTAGTGTAACGTAGGAAACCAAACAAACAGCCTATTATATAAAAGCTTATGAAAAGTACTCTCATATGACTTCATAATTATGGTATCCATGGCAACCAAAATGATGCTATGGCTACCTAGTTACCAAAATATGTTGCGCTGGGTAAGATGACATCTGTTGAAATAATATGATGCATGTTGGAAGATTTTGTTTTCAAGCAAAATTTTGAACGATGCAACGCTCATAAATTTACTTTTATGAAAAGGTGTGAGTCAAAGGTCAAGGTTACTAAAGTATTTCTTCCAAATATGGAACTTTTTGTGCAAGGCAATGCAGATAGATATGTAGCTAGATACCTACACAGAAAGATAGATAGATAAATTTGAAAAGTGCAGCCCTATAAGCATGCTAAGACCCTGTTTGCTACCTGCCATTATGTACATCATCAATAACAAAACTTTTTATCATATTATCTACTTCAGGAACATCTACGTTTATGAAGTCACGCCATTCAATGAAGGAGCTTTCAGATTTCAATATCATTTACAAATAAAGAGAATAATAGTGGTAAATATCAGTTGGTAACAAGGGGCTAACCCTGAAAAGGTTTCTATGAACCCTAATGCACAGTTATCAAGATATTACATATTTTTATACTTACGGTAGAAAAACGAGAGATCGACAAATGAATCTTTTAAAAGGTCTGAGTTTATCATAATTTTCAAATGTATAATTGCCCTCTTTTCATTCTTTGAATGTTTGATATAAGTTTTTATCAGGTCAAGTGGGCATATTTTTTAAAAATACAGGTTTATTAATCATATACGGCACTTTACAATTAAACATTATCCATACAACAATACAATTGTCAGCAATCAATTACAAGATGCAAAATAATCATATATAAGTATATAGGCTGAGGCACTTATACTCAAAGATATCACCTTGGCTCCTTGGAATTGTTCATATTGCAGGTAAAGTTCACATTGTATTATGCTTCAGTGGGAGTTCACATCATTTCCAATTCATTTCGGTTACAACTTTTTAATTGCTTGCGGTGATTTTCGACAACTTGAAGCAAATATTGCTTCTTGTCTTCATCAATTGTGCTTTGATTGAACTCCTGGATGATAGCAACCCCCCTTTCAGCAATGTCATTTACACATCCTAGATTTTTAACCATTGATAGTGAAGCTTCTTGGAGTCATTTTCAAGCCAATCATTCGCAGGCAAGTCCCAGAAATTTTCATCCCTATTCAGGGTAAAAGATGACTTTGATGGTGTTAAATCAGTGATGGTTCCCGGCAATGTTTTGTGGAGATGGTCACCTCTTACAGTTATCATGTTATTTACAAGGATTTGTTTTTCATCAGTGGAGATCAAGTCTGAGAAAATAGCTACTGTTACCAGCTCAGGACTCAAGATACCTGCAATGTCTAATCATCATTTTCAGACCAGCTGCCTGCAATTTGGCATTTTGGAGCTCATTTAACAAATGTTTAACCCTGATTTAAAAGAATGTCATTGACAGAACATCAACTGGTGATCTGCATATGTACCATGCTTGGATGCAGACATTGACTACAAAACGATTGGATCTTTGGAAGGCTATCCGTTCCGTTGATGTTATAATTTTTGACATATTTGAACTGTAAAGTAGTTAGGGATCTTCAGGCTGTAAATGGCCTTGGCCATCCAGCAAGCTCTATTTAAGGTTCCAGGCTTTCTGATTGTGACCTAAAACACACATATACAATAAATAAACCCCCTACTTCAAATATGTTTTATGTTATTGAGTAAAACGGATTGAGAGTAAGTGTCCAAGAAAGACTTATTAGGCTATGCCAATCCCATTGGCATACACTATTGTTTTTGTAAATATTATTATTATTATTATTATTCCCTATTCTCCGCACCTCACTTTCTCTGATTGGCTTGCATGGGAATCTGATAAAACAGTCATTGGAATGTGTTATGACACCACAGTAGCTAACACTGGTCGAAAATCGGGTGCTGCAACTCTTCTGGAAAATGCCCTTGGTCGTAATCTTTGGTGGTTCAGTTGCAGACACCACGTGATTGAAATACTATTAGCTGATGCATTTAATGTTTGTTTTGGACCCTCAAATGGTCCGAGATAAAACTTTTTAAGCGCTTCAAAGAGGACAGCCAAAAACTACGAACTACCCCATCACAGCTGCAAGAGAATCCTCGTATATTGGCAAAAGAATCATATTGAAGAACTTCATTTTGGAACAGTCTACTAAGACTTATGAAAGAGATGATTATCTGGAATTGCAACAGTTGGCTGCTCTACACCAAGCAGTTTGAAAGTGCCACCAATGCAGGAGGACACTAGCCCGTCATATGGTAATAATTTGTAATTGCATGTATATTGAGGCTAGCGCTTACACTGTCCCTTTCCCACAATAAAACGATTGATCCTTAAATTCTTCATATCTTTTGTCATGGCTCGCCCATATCGTGATTGATATATCAACCAATATTATTGTTCACGGCATTTTTTACATCTTAGCGCCGACTAACTGGCTTGTTTTGAGCGCCATTGTGCTGATGCATGCACAACGTGATTACAGTTAACTGACGTGTTTTTGGCTGTTGAAAGTGAAAGTACAAATATTAGGCCGTCATAACACTTATCATCTCTCTGATGTTAGGCAGCTGTTTTCAACATGAAAAAGGATTGGGGGGGGAGGAAGTCTAGCATTATTTTCTTCACAAGTCCTTCCCGGTCGTAGGCCTATTTACCGCATGCCAAGTTCTGGAACAATGCATTGCCATTAGACGACACATAAGCGACACCTGCAGTCTCTGGAGAAAAGTTCACAAATCCAGCATACTATATTTGGAACCTACATGTGCTTTCTTTTGGCCTTTGGATGCTAATTGCAATCCCTTACTCAGATGACACCATCACATTTGCAGCTTCTTGCCATCTACATATATTATTAAATAAAAAATAACAATATACATTATTACTTAGCAACAACAGTGTGCTATGTGTCTCCATCATTACAAAATAGCCAAAATGATGACAAGATAGTTAAAAAAAAACAAAAGGGTGACAAGATATTTAAAAAAAAAAGGGTACAGAGAGGGTTTTTATGGCCTAGAAAGTTGGGTTTATTTGTTGACTATTTTGTGCTGACTTTTAAAAGAAAGTGGACATTTATTTTTAATGTAACTATTTAGTCAGACTCAGTATGCATACTTACTGTCGAAGGTATGTTTTAAAATGCCTAGTTGGATGGATTATTATAACCTCACATTTATTGGTCTAAATAAATGTAGAAAATATCTGAGTGTCCCCCCCCCCACCTGTACCTGAGCCCAGGCCTTGTGATCACAGCTGGGCACCACCTGGATCCAATTAAGCTGTAGTTCCAGTATCAAACTTAGTGGAACAGGTAGATATGAATTATTTAACATTTTAATTATTTTCTACAATTGGTCAATGTCTTTCAATTGGTAATACTTCAAATTTTTGCAATATGATATCATATCATGATATGAAGGCCATTATATATTGCAGTTTTGCATGCTCCACACAGGAAATACCAGTTGCATATATAAACTACAGAAATATTCCTGGTAAAATGAACTCCAATAACCACAATAAAACTTAAACATGATGTTAAATATAAGATGTATAATATGGGCACCAAAATAGCACCATAAATCATGATTTTTAGCAGCTGTTAATTCATTGCACAACCAAATATTGCCAGAACTCATAATGCAAATTAATGCATACAATGTCATGTCTTACTGATTCAAAGCAATGTCACTTGAAAAGTAGTGATGGGAGTTAATCTGCAACCAGTACCAAAATTTTAAAAGTGCAGAAACTTCAAAACAGGAACATAATTTGTGATCTTAAACCATCAAAGCACCTAAGAGAAATTAGGCAAGGAGGGTACATAGCTTAATGACTAAAGGACTCACCCCTAATTGGGGGCAATTAACATCTCAGAGTTCAATAAAATACGCATATTTATCAGTGATATACATAATTTTGCAATGCATCATACTATAGATATGAATTAGTTAAGTACCAAGCTGTATCATCTCATCATTACATCTGTCTCTGGTAGCTGGTCATATAAGCTGGCTGAACATCAGACCCAGTAGCATTTGAGACATTGAAATTTACCTGTAGATAGAGGGGGGTGATAACACATAGAAAAAAAATTATTTCAGAATTTCAAATGGAAACCATCCAGGTTTGTTAAGGCTGATATACCATTTCCAAAATGGAATAAAACACATGCCTGTATCTTTATTTTTGGTCCCTCCCAAGACTGATTGAATATTTAGTCAATTTGAAAGAATTTTTAGCATTTGCGCGAAGGCGCGGTTCGTCCTATTTCCTTTATTATGGAACATAAAAAGTTGGTAGGCACATGACTGTATTCAGTGAAAAATAAGCTTCACTTTGAATACCAACATTGCTGTATTTAAAATTTTATTCACATTATAATAACTCAATTTTGAGACTAAATGAGCCCGAATAGACATATTTATCGCTCTCTTTATTCCGTCCTTTAACAGGCCTAAAATTATTCAGTCACTTAATTTGAATTATGGTGTAAAACCTGAAAATTATAAGCATTGAATAGACATAACTAGAAATATTTCTCTGGATCAAAAGATAATATTGCACAGATTATCTGTAATCTAAAATTATTCAGACACCGAATCTCCAGCTTGAGAGCAAAGGTTTTCAGTATTTTCTTAGGCTTTCATAAAAGCTATCTCTCCCCCCCCCCCCCCCCCAACATCTAGTTCAGTTCTTCATCAATGTTCTTCCCACCTATTATTGTGAAAAACTATGAAATAGTTCAAACATATCAATCTGCCACGCAAACCCATAATTTGAAATAATAGTTTGACAGTTGGGCTTGGGCATTAAGGATTAAGTCTCCCCACAATAGCCAAGAATTTTAAGCTATTTTAATTTATCTCTGCACAAGCATTGCTTATCATTAAGGGCATTGGTTATTTTTATGGGCACATATCTATTGAGTCAATTGTTATTTTACTTGCTGGTCAAAGATTAAGTATGTTTTGTGAATTATGCATAGAAGTCTGTTTAAATTCTTATGCTAGGCCTACATGTATTTTAAATTACCAGATAAGACCAGTACTAGCCCTGATGCTTGTCTTCTTTATAGGCCATTCCCATTTACACACATTGCTTGTCGCACACACAAGGTTACCTATCATAACATTATAACCATGTTATTTCTGACGAATCCCCACACTTATTGTATACTGGTCCATGAAATGCCCTTTTTAGTTTTTGCCATTACACTTAAAGCTTAACTTGGGTAGAGAAAGAACACTCCTTCACAACCAAAACAGATTTTGTACATCCTTGCAAAACACTACAGGGTAATTTTTAATATTTAGATTTGCTGGCAATTTTGTGAATCATGCAGGAAGGTCATTTAGGTATTACATCAATGCTACTGGTCAGAAGCTTAGTCAGCTGACATGACCAGCTATCAGAGTCAGATGTAATGATGGGATGATATGGTTTGAGTCCATACCATTTTACACATTCACCTCAGGGGTGGGTCTTCAACTTACTCAAGCCACTATAGTTAACGTCTCACGATACTGACATCCAGCTATCAAGCTCATGAAGAGTGCCTGTGCCAAGGATCAAACTTGGGTCCTTCAGAATAGTTGGTTGGTGTTCTAACAGGCTAATGCCTTAACCACTGGGCTCCCCAACAAACAAAATTGAATTAATTCAATTTAAAATAATATTCATCACACCATCCGAGACTACAGTTGTTTACTCCATGGATTCAATTGCTGATGGACTATTCCATTATTTAGTAGACCCCCTAAATCTGTATTCATTTTAAAGCTCTTTACAAGACCAATCCAAATAACTCATTATTTAAGAGATATAAGGAGATTACATCAATATCGCTGACCTTTAAAGTTGCGGAAATCGCCAAATTTCTGCGTAAAGGATCAACTTTTCAACGAGGCTTGGGAGGGATCAAAAATAATGGTACACCTTTGTGTAATACATCATTAGAAAGGGTTTTTGAACCTTAACAAAGTTAGGATAGTTTCCCATTAAAATTCTGACATTCATGATTATCACCCCCCTCTACTGTAGACATTAGAAGTCAAAATAAAGTTTGAGTCAGCCACTTTATTTCCTATCTAAGCAAAGTAGTATCTATATATCTATCTATCTATCTAGCTATCTAGCTATCTATTATATATATAAGGCAGTTTTTAATAGCAGCAGTAGCTACTAGGGATAGCAGTGGGGGTAGTAGTTAGTACTTTTAGCATTTGTCACACACAGTACAGTTGTGGTCAAAAATGTGTATAAACTTGAACAGAAAACAGATAACCATCACTTAATTTGTCACAACGCAGATAATTTTTGTCAATTATTAAAACCTAATTAATTGAAAACATTTTGTTTCAATCAGATACCTTCAAAACTTTTCAAAAAATGCAGGATATTTGTTCAAATATCAAATAGTTGATGGGTCAAAAGTGTGCATACACCTAAATTGATATGATCTTGTTGCACAATATTCAGCCTGTTTAATAATAAGTCTGTCAGTCCAGCTAATCAGTCAGTTCAGTTAGGTCAGTCTGTCTGTCAGTCAGCATAACAGAACACGACAGCTGACAAATATTCAGTCATTTGTCATCAGTATCTTTTTTCCCCAATAAATTAGGTATTAGTGTATTTTCTCATTGTGTTGCCTTAAATAAATTTTAGAGGATAAGATAGGTACAAATGAACTATTTAGAAAAAAACCGCATTGTGTGTGTCTATCATGTATAGAAGCCAAGTAATTGCCAGTTGAAGTTTTGCACTCCTCCAACATCTTCAGGTCAGTTAAAGATAAACGTCTTTAGTTAAAGAAAGTCAGGTGAGAAGGCCAAGGCAAACAGTGAGCAGTTTCTGAATATAGGCCAAGGCCAAAGGGTCTAGGCCAAGACAAAAAGTGTTCTCTAAAATTCATAATGCAATAAATTCGGACTTACGTAATATTTTTGTGCTCACTGTCTTGACTTGAGAGAAATTGTATCAATAATATATGATCAAACTTTAATATTGATTACCTTTTCCAAGATAAACAATAGGCCTACAATGAAAGTATTACTTAATATGAGGATTAAGGTCAAACTGGGAAAACCTGTGAAATCTGTAGTACTGATCTTCATTAGCATTTAGGGGGCTCAGTCAAAACATCAACTAAATGTAGCAACTTCTGAATAGACTATAAAGTCTAATTGCTTATCAAGCAGTCTAGTCCTGCAAACCTTGCCTAGACCTATTAAAACAGTCAGACTGGCCACATGATATAAATTCATGCCAGAGATATAACTCTCAATGTGGCTCACAAGCCATTTCTCCATGTTTTCACATAACATGGCTCAATGCAATTCAGTACAATACAATGCAATACAATTCAATGTAATAGATGAATCCTCATGTTTTATAATAGCTCACATAGACTCCACAGTAGTATCATGGTCCATGAACAAACATTCAGTGATATATGTAATGCACTAATGCACATTGATATTTTACAGAAACAGCACTACAAGGCTAAACCAAGTTTGATACATCAGAATGACATTAGCCAGCCACCCATGTAAAAAAAAAAAATTAAAAAGCCACCTGATTAACTGATTACATACCCAATGAATGTGACATCAGCCACTGGAGTCCAAAAATCTCTCCAGTTTCCATTGAACAGTCTCTTATCAATTAAGGCAAGACTTCAAAGGCCAAAAAATTGTACTGTCTACAATGCAAGGAATGCATATAATGTGCAAAATTATACAGTGAAGAATATTCAAAGCTTTATTCATACAGTATCATATAGTGTAACCATAATCAATCTAGAAATTCACAACTATATTCTGGAAAATTATGTCAATTTGCAGTGGCCTCAGCCACTGTTACGGCTCATTGCTCTTTTTAAGCAGATAGTGGTGCTGCTCCTACGAATGGTTGGGAAGTGGAGCCTGCACAAGGCAAGAGTCCTTTCAGGGATAGGCACTTGGCCATGTCGGTGCTTCATAACTGTGGCAAGCGAGGCATTGTGTGTGAGTGCTGCAAACCCAAGTGCTCCTTCCAGGAACTCAAGGAATACTGTCAGCTGCCTGGCAAACGATCCTTGCTTCCTCTCCCATCAAAACCTCCCCAAGATCAGGTAACATCACATGGGGTCTTGATGAGTCAAAACAAGCGGATGACGACATAGACGTGCAAAGTGGGTATTTGCCATCTTCTTTAACTCAGGAGGGAACTGGATACGTGCACAAACTATCACATTGTTCAGGTGTTACGACTACTTCTGGGAAAATCTTCCATCGATGATGCTACCAATTAATCTATGTGCCCTTTATATTAATCAAAGAAACGTCTGACGGGCCCACATGGTCCATATCAATCCTGTTCCCCTCTATGCAATTCAGTAATAATATTTATACTGGTTTTCAGCAGTAGCAAATATTCTAGTAATTGAATGAGTGTTTGCATGAGGCAGGTGTTGCTGAAATACCATGCATAATACTGATGATGAAATTGCATGTAGCCAATCACGAAATCAGAGTGAAAGATGTCTAATAAGTTTATTTATTAACTGCTTAATAAAATATTTTAATATTAGAAATATTCCAGTCTTATTTGTCATTTGGAATCACAAAGGTTAGCTACCACTACATACTTGCAATAGGCCCTACCTTAAGGACGTAATCTGAAGGTTAAGAATTTGATAAGGCCTACAAGATTTAAATTGAAGATTTAATTTGACTTCAAGGAACTAAATATAATCATGTGCAGGCTTACATGCGTTTCATTTTTTTGAAAAATTAGGCATTTGACACATGTATTGAGCATTTGCTGTATTCTCTACACCCATTCTTTGTATCATTCAAAATGCTAATAGCAATTGACATAACGGTCATGGCAGTTGGCAGAATGAGTAGAAATGAATTGCAATAAAGCTCATCCAAACAATGTATATATATCATGGTCAAAAATATTGACCACACCATTCAAGTCATGACCATACACAGAGCACCTGGCCGCCGCCAGAGAACTGCATTCTCAGATGAATATCTCGCTTAATATTTGGTCTATTTTCAATCCGAAAACATGATGGAATCAGTATGAACTATGCTACAACACAGTTTTAATTTGACGAAAATCGGACTAGTATTAGGGGAGCAGCAGCCTTTTAAAGAAGCGCTCAGCCCTTCCTGCATTGATACAGTCAGGGCGCGGACGTCTGCGAGAGCACCACTGTTTGCCTCCGCCAACCTAGCTACATTCTCGCTTAATATTTGGTCTATTTTCAATCCGAAAACACGTATGGAATCAGTATAATTTATACTACAATTCGGTCCTGATTTGACGAAAATCGGATTAATATAAATGGAGCAGCAGCCTCCGCAAGACAACTGCCTTCTCAGACAAATATCTCGCTTAATATTTGGGTTTTTTTTTAATCCGAAAATACGTATGGAATCAGTATGAGCTATACTGCCATTCAGTCTTTATTTGAGGAAAATCGGACTAATATTAGAGGAGCAGCAGCCTTTTAAAGTATATACAACCCCCCCCCCTCCCTGCCTACACTGACGCTGGTAGCAAAAAGCCGGCGGGTTACCCGTGAAAGCCGCCGGGTTACCCGTGAAAGCTGCCGGGTTACCGGTAGAACCCCTCAACAAGCCGCCGGGGTGAAATTAGGGATGGATAATTTGCCGGGTTCTACGGGCCACCCGCTGGCTTCCACGGGCCACCCGCCGGCTTCCACGGGTATTTTTTATTTTTTTTTACACCCGTGAGATTTCTACGGTTGTGCCATGCAAGCATGGCACAACCGCCTACTAGTAATGGTCTCCTTAGGCTATCCTATTAATGGCACTAAATTGGTTTTCCTTGTGGTCTTTTAGCCATTGCAACTGTAATGCCATAAGTTCAGTCTGACAGAGACACAATCACTGCTCAGTGCTCAGAAGGATTTGCTAGATAATCTTTTCAATCTGATCAAACTAAATCTCCCCAGCATCAGCTGTACCACTGACAACTAAGCTTACATCCACTTCAGGATTAAGAAAGAGCAACCAGGTAAACTGAGATCTTTCAAAAGATTCATCTGTTAATTAATTGCTTCTTTTTCGGTCGTAAGTATAAAAATGTGTCATATCTTGAAAACTGTGCATGACACAGACATGGTATACTATAGGTACTAAAATGTTCAGAATATACACATTTATATTAACCCTCAATACATTCATATAGTCTAAAGTTGATACTTTATGAGTGACAATGCAAAAAAGCTATTTTCGGCAGAAACAAATAGCACGAAACTGCATTTCATCTATTTGGCATTTGGGGGAGTTCTGAAATCCCTTCAATGAGCCCAAAGTTTGCATTTGAGACAGAATGGGTTCACAGAAACAATTTAAGCCCTAATGGGCTTATAATATCACCCTGACCCCAGTGCACCCAATATTATAGCCCTGTGCTTGTCATTATCTGAACTGGCTGACCAATCATAAACCTATGAATCTGGAGCAGCTGCAGGACAGGTCACATCTTGTCAGTTAAGAATTTGAAATTCATTCAGTAACCTTTGGAGGGATACTAGCGAAGTTGGATTTTAAATTAATTCATTTATGGAGGGATATATACCATTTATCACATCATTGCATGGTAAGTGAAGTTTTTTCTAACCACTGAAAATATGTTGCACATGCTGATTTATATATGATTTGGTGTTAAGTCTAGTTTCTGAATATAAATTCAATTCATGGATCTATGGAACCTAGGAATATTTGGATAATAAATATTCCTAGATGGAACTATGGATGCAACTTGGCTGAAGAATTCTGATATACATGAATAAAACTATATATTTCTTTAAAACTTAATTAATTGCAACAGTCCCATGTATAGATCGATTTACATCACAATATAATAAAGTTTTTTTCTTAATTTTAAACTTGTGTGTTAAATTTTTCCAAAGATTGTAAGCAAAGTTTGTCTTAAAGATGTCGTCAGATGATGTCTAAAAGACGTCATCTGATGACATATTTTAGACGTCAGACATTGGTCAACTAAATACGTCTAAAAGACGTCATCTGATGACGTATTTTAGACGTCAGATATTGGTCAACTAAATACGTCTAAAAGACATCGTCAGATGACATCTTTTAGACGTCTCATATAAGACGTCATTGAAGTTTGCATATGAGACCAGTATGGGCTAGTCATGAGACGTCTTGCAGAGACGTCAAAATGACGTCAATAAGACCACTTTTGCCCACTGGGAAGAATTTTAGACTTTTTTTTTCTTTTTTTTTGGACACCCTACTAGGCATTAATAGCAGCCTGCGGTTGCCATGGATACCAAAAGCGTGATGGCATTAGAAAGTACTTGTCATAAGTTTTCATATTTGTTTTCTACATAGTGCAGCTGTGAAGTAATATATCTTTGAAATGGAATAATTCTATTGGTGAACTTGACCTTTGACCACCAAGTTCTTTACCAAATTTGCACTCCTATACCCTTTGCTATTAACTAGCATTAGGTGAAGCTGTGGATTATTGAACCATGCTCCATAACAAGAAGTTTGGAGATAGGTCTAATAATAATAATAATAATCAACTGTATGGTCATCCCACCGACGGCCGAGTTAGCTCACCTCCGCCGCTAATTACAATCATAGGCTAATTGCCCTTACCAACTTAATCACAGCAGAGAGTAGTCATGTAATTAAACTTGAAAAGGAATTTAAATTATTTTCATATTGTGTTTTCTTAATGGAAAAAAGGTGCATTGATCTCATTTTATACAATTAAAAAAGATAAAAATGGACTTATTGTGGAGTTAAGTATTAAGAGGAAAAAAAATTGTATTCTCTTTTTATTGATCAGGTGTTATAAAAATAATAATAATCCCACTTGCCTTTTATTGTTGTGTAATTATTTTTATTGTACAATTATACCTGATTACAAATGTAAATGTGCTTTTTCCGTGAAGAAACAATTACAGATTTATAAATAAACATTATTTGAATGGATTTCTTCTGTACAATGTCATTATTTCTATATTAAAAATAAAAAAAAAATTATGTTATTTCTCAAATTATATAATGTACTTAATACCTAACAAAATTACCTATATGTTCATGGATAAATACTGCCTTTAGCAAGCCGGCGCGCCGGCCTCCCAACCAAATGACTTGATTGCAATTAGCGTAAAATGCCACCCCTTTTTTTACAGCATCAGATAAAAGGTGCAAGAAATTTGTGGTGAGCATCACTTGCATCATTGTGACCTTTGTGTACAATTGCAAATTTGAACATTCTGAAGATGCCTTCTAAAAGCCGAATTAGCCCTGTGCCATCTGTGACAGGAGAGTTACTCGTAGTCACAATGCAATTCTTTGTGACCAATGTGAACTTTGGTGCCACCCCAGCTATCAGGATGGTAAATATTATTTTTCTTTGATTATATATCTTCCATAAACACACGATAAATGAAACATACTTTTCTTTCATGTAAGTGATCCTAATGATACAACTGAATCGATATATCCAATTTAAGTCTATTATTAAAAAAGGTTTAGTATTGACTCAAACTTTTTGTAAGATACATATATAAAAAAATTGTATTTCTGTTCCAGGTATCACAGCTGAGCAGTATGCTACCATGCATGACGAATTCTAGTGGATCTGCCCTAAGTGTCGTCCAGCTGCTGAAGACCCCTCACCAAAACGTCCCAGACTATCTGCCATCGACCTCCCTGGACTGCCTGCAGCCAATTCAACAAGGTTTTCTGGGGAGTTCCGAATGGGACGAGCTGCAGCGGATTTTTCCCTGATAAGACTGAAAGTTAATTATTTATGTTTTTCAAAGGGTAACCCATCAGTATGTACACTGTTTTTCATTGAAACCCTTTAATTTAACCAAAGAAGTAAAAATGTTCATATAATGTTTATAAATATTTTCTAAAATTATCACAGTGCACAGTGATGTTATATACATTAATTGTATGTACAATATTAGACATGGACGTGTAGAATACAATAGGTTTGTGTGCATCCTCATCCTAATTCTCCATCACATTATTTACCCCTCTTCTCTCAATTAAATTCCTTACTAATAAACAACAAATAAATAAAAAATAAAAGAGCAAAAAAAAAGTACCCGCCAACTCGCTTTTCCACACCTCTGTGGTCCTACCCAAAAAAAATAATCCCTAAGTACTGTTGCTAACCTGATACCTAATAATAGTATCCATCATTTTGCAAAGTTTCAGAGCTGTATCACATAGTTTTCATTAGAACCCTGACTATAATTATTGTACAAGCAATTTTTTCTCATGGTGATGCTGTTTCACATGTGAAAGCATAAACGATATAGTAAATTGCATAAACGATATAGTAAATTGCATAAACGATATAGTAAATGGCATAAACAATATAGTAAATTGCATAAACGATATAGTAAATTGCATAAACGATATAGTAAATGGCATAAACGATATAGTAAATTGCATAAACGATATAGTACATTGTATAAAAGAAATACTAAATCATTTAAATGGATTACTAAATTATTTAAACAGATTACTAAACTATTTAAACGGATTACTAAATTATTTAAACGGATTACTATATCGTTTAAATGGATTACTAAATTGTCCGGATCTTCGTAAATATTTGCATACAATTATCTATCTACAGTATTACGGCTAACGGCACTCAAAGTTGGTGTCGACAAAAGCGGGAATAACGTTGCAAACTTATACATACATATGTATATGACTTAATAGCTTCTTGTCGCCCTTGCCTGTATACCCAGCTCTTTCTATTACTTTAATTGCGTAATGTTCATATTGAAATGACGTAATTGCCATCATGTGATGGAATATTGGCGGGTTTTTGGAAGAAACCTGGTTGCATGGTTCGTACGAAAAAATAGATAGGTTCTTTTTAGGGGTGGGTGCATGAGTTAACATATCAAATTAAATTGAAGTATTAACTGCCATGGCAGCTTTTGATTACAAATGCTTTGTTCTTCCTGGAAGAAGGAACTCGCTTAATTGCAATTTACCCTCAAGTGGCACTTTTGATTAATAAAATGAAGGTCAGCCAGTCCCAATTGTAATTCAGCTGGCCTTGAGCAGTTGATTGCAATGTATAGGCCTATTTGTCAATGATCTCTGAAATATATCAGTAGGTTTGTAATAACGTTCGGTAGGCGCCAAATACTAGGAGGTAGAAAATCAGTGGTCCACCAGCAAAATTTGTAGGGTGGTCAATAATATAGTCAAGTATGATTAATTTTAATGATATCTCGATCCATGCTAATTGCTAATTGAACTAATTCCATATTGTAAACCGCATAAGTGCTAGATTCTAATTGCCAATTATCATTTTTTTTGTAAATGGTCATCTCATAAACCTCTAGGGCACCAACATTTATGAGTCTGTACTTTTTACACAATAGAGACCAACTTACCAAACCCTGAATATAAATTAATTGGCTAATTAAGATACATAAATAGTTTTGCTGTCACATGTAAATTTGTTTAGGTGAAATAAGCTGTCCAAAGATTTACACTACATGGAAGTTTGTGAATGAACACGAAAGCTATAATAAAATAAGTATTGATTGGTTTTATTTGGGCCATATTGCAATCTATTTGGCCCATTTTTTAGCACATTGGGTTCTTCCCACATTGAAGTAAAGTGCGATTAAGACCTCCTTGCTGAAATTATCAATGCTATCACAGATTTAAATAAACTGCATATAATTTACTGAATTATTGGCAAAATAATAAATTGTTTAAACAATATAGTAAATCGTTTAAACAATTTACTAAATTGTTTCTACAATTTAGTGTGTTCTTTGTGTCTGCAATTATTACATGTTTGTACAATTTATTAAATCGTTTATACAATTTAGCAAACCATATTTAAAATCTAGTATTTCTTTTGTTCAATTTAGTATTTCTTTTGTTCAATTTAGTAATTAGTTTTTACAATTTATTATTTCGTTTTAACAATTTAGTATTTCGTTTTTACAATTAGTATTTTTTTTTTTTTTCATATTTCAATTTATTATTTCGTCTATACAATTTAACTAAAATGGCTTCCGTGCACACCAGAACCCCAAATATTTGCTCACGTAATGGGTGTGACTACAACGATAGGACTAATTAGCCTCCCTGGCAGAGTTGAGGCGGTTCAACTTTTAGACATTAACCGAAGTAACTGTTGCGGGGGGGGGGGGGGGGGGCTTTCAGCATGCTGATGATAATGCGCACATATTGCTGCAATTCATTAAGGCTGATGCAACCTTTGATTGACTGCTTTTATTAACCGGTTTGCGTCAGTTTCTCATACTTTGTGTTAAATGAACACGATTTTGGTATAAGAATAACTTTCTAATTGAGTTCTTGCATGGAATATTTTCACTGGATCCTCTTTGCATTATCTTTCATAGTCTCCTTGTCTCTTCGTAAGTTAAACTTATTACAGTTGGGCAGTAAAAAGAACACTAAAACATAAGCAAGAATACTTTCAGTTGACTACACTGATAAACTGAATAAAATGCAAAGAAAATAAGTTTACTATGACATAAAATCAAATATAAATTACAGAGGCATAAAATGGACGCACCACATTGGCAAGATGGTTTCCATTCCTTTAAAACCTTTCTAAAATCATTGATACAGTCTCCTATTCTCCCACGGCCCCCTCCTACTGGCTCCTCAACCTTCTTCTCCTCCTACACCTGTCTCCTCTCTCTCTCTCTCTCTCTCTCTCTCTCTCTCTCTCTCTCTCTCTCTCTCCCAATAGTGGATTTTCACGGAAGGTTCTCTGTATTGCCACAAGGAGGCTAAAACAGAAAACTGCAATTCTATTGGCTGAAAAAGTTCTCGCCCACTGTGATTGGCTGAAGCAAAATGCATCCTAGCAGCAGTATTTTTAGTGCTTTTCAATGTAAATTTGACACTTTATCATTTAGTTGATGTTTGTTATTTTTCGGAGAAAGTTATATTTATGGAATCAGTTAGTTATTAACTACTGTGTCTGAAAAGCAAAATGAGTAATAAGAGGAGAGGAAAGACTTATGTCTTGCTGAATTCAGGGCTGTTCAGTGAAAAGAATTTATTATTCACCTCCTACTAAGCCCATCCATCCTTCTCTCCTCCTGCCCTTAACTCCATCTCCAGCCTCCTAGCTCCCACTCTCCCACTGCCACCTCCTAAGTACACGTAGCTCTTTTACCTCAGTAAGGTTCCCTCAGTAACAACACTCAACTGCAGTTCATCATTATATTTACCCCTCCCGCCACACAGTCCGTCTAAGTCGACGTTCGTTGCTTGTCTGTCTGACAGCTTTGTACCTGTTTCTCAAATATCCCGTTCTTGTTCTTATTGCAAATGAGTGTATACTCTATAATTTCACATATAACGAGTTGTCTCAGACAACGATAAATGCTTTTCAGCAATCAACTTTTAGCCAGGATTTTTTCGCAAAATGTCAAGAAGGGAAGTAATTGGAGCCAGGGACCTAGTAGAACACAGTGGAACCTACTCTTTTCCCAGAGTTCATCAGCCCTTTCCCCGGTGTTGTGTAATTATGCTCCACCATCACTGTAATGAATCATATGGTATTTTCCAAAATTATTATTATTATTAGGCTATGCCAATGGGCTATTGTCTCAATTGTCAATAATTTGTTAACTAGAAGTGAAGTTATCAATATTTTTATGGTATGGCAGACGGACGGCGGGGGGCGCTGGCTGAAACGTCCAATTGGTGCGGTCAGCTTTAACTTTAATTAAAATCTCTAAAAAAGGGTCTTGCTCATCATATCTTATGTTAAACTACAGAACTGCAGACAGAACTTGTATGTAAAAGAAATTAAATGAATTTTTAACTAACTATTACGTAAAAGTACATAAAACAGCATAAAAATTATTTTCGGACGTTTAAGACACTTTTCGTACGTTTAGGGAATCGGACTTTATGGGTTTGGACGTTTCGGTTTTCGGACGTTTTGACCTGATACCCATTGAAAGATATTAAATTGATGGCTGTAAGTGAGATAGTTTGGTTGCATTCACCTTAAATTGATTCTGTCCGTGGTCCTTTTGTTAAGCATCCATTTGAAATTTTCAGTGACTTATAATGGTTCTGTAACACAAAATCCCTATGAGAGGTACCTATAGAAAAAGACTTTAAGATTAGATGTGGTTTCAGCTTTTGGAAAGATGGCGGTGACCACTCTCCTGGTTGGGGGATGGGACATGTCACCAACTGTCTCTGTCCAATACCTTCAGGCCGTTGCCCTTGAGATGACATTCTCCTATTACGTACAGCCTCTGTGTAATTCCTTACATGATATTTTATTACAGCCTAATTTTGTTGATTTTGTGTTCGCCAAATGACAGTGAGCCACTTTGACATTGTGTTAATCGCCAGGTCCTGTTGACTGCATTAACTAGTATATACATATACTTGCAGACATTATTGACAAATCAATTGCCAATTTTCTGACTGACAATGAAATCTATCTATATGATACCAAATCTGGTATTTTATCCATAGCAAGATATAGCAGCATGCCGTATTGATGAGCCCCATGACAGCCTCCAAGAACCTACATACATTAGAACGAGGGTGAGCAAATCTCAAGTGCTATCGCTAGTATCTGGGTTGTACTTTCCGTCGTTTCTCAAGCATTGAGCCCTTCAAAGTTCTTAACCCCCTCATGACAAGACAAACCATTTGACAACACAGGAAATTGCACTCTAGTCACGTGTATCATACCAATCCCTTACGGAATGAACTTACGGGTTAGGATATTATAAAAAAAAAAATATGCATGCTTTTTTTTTTTCAACAGAATTTAGACCAGGAAAGATATCTACATATTATTTTGTAATATCACTAAATTCATATTTTACAATACGCCATGTGTTACAGAACAGTACTTATTTTGATATATACTCAGAAACCTGGGTTAAGGTATTTGTTGTTTTCAGCATAGGGATGTGTGCTTGAACTTAAGTGATTATAGAACATTTAGGAGTCACATGTTGGAGATGCATGTGAACTGGCCACTTTATTTCGGCTCCAAAACAAAACAGTTATTAACACAAAAATTATCACATTGGAGTAAAGAGACCCCCTCTATGGCAAAAAGTTTGCTGCCAGTCGAGGGAGCAACCTCATGAGGAAAATGTAATTATACATATCTACAATTGTGGTTTATTCATAGTTAAAAAAATATTGTACCATAAATAGTTTATCTATGGGAAAGCATGTATATGGTCTGCTATAAGCCTGTGCATATAGCTCTCAGCTGACTTCACACGATACCTTCAGTTGACAGAACTTTCTAAACTCCCTAGGGAGCATACAGCTGTCGCCGAACACATTGCCACACAAGTCAAGTCTGTGCCAACTCCGCCTATAGCCTATCTCTCCATTTACACCTGGGTGGAGTGAAGCAGTGGTTGAAGGAGGATCTGCTCAGAACCTATGATCAAATGCATAGGAGTCCAGTGCTCGATCCACTAGACCACGGCACCCACAATGGACATCCGGCAATGAGTTAATTTTGTAATAGTAGTGCTAGCAGTAGTAGTAGTGGTAGTAGTAGTAGTAGCAGCATTAGAAGTAGCAGCATTAGCAGCATTAGTAGCATTAGTAGTAGTAGTAGTAGTAGTAGTAGTAGTAGTAATAGTAGTAGTAGTAGTAGCATCAGTAGTAGCATCAGTAGTAATAGTAGTAGTAGTAGTAGTAGCATTAGTAGTAGCAGCATTAGTAGCATCAGTAGCATCAGTAGTAGTAGTAGTAGTAGTAGTAGTAGTAGTAGCATTAGTAGTAGCAGCATTACTAGCATTGATAGCATCAGTAGTAGTAGTAGTAGTAGCAGTGGCAGCAGCAGCAGTAGTAGTAGTAGCAGTGGCAGCAGCAGCAGCAGTAGTAGTAGTAGTAGCAGCATTAGTAGTAGCTGCATTAGCAGCATTAGCAGCATTAGCTGCATTAGCAGCATTAGTAGTAGCAGCCATAGCAGCATTAGTAGCATTAGTAGCATCAGTAGCATCAGTAGTAGTAGTAGTAGTAGCAGCAGCATTAGTAGTAGCTGCATTAGCAGCATTAGCAGCATTAGCTGCATTAGCAGCATTAGTAGCAGCAGCAGCAGTAGTAGTAGTAGTAGCACAAAGCTGGTAATGTACGTGTGCAATAAAAATCCAACTGACAATTAAAACGGTATCCTAGGAAACAAATTAAAACTTAAGTTCACTTAGGCTACTTAAATGATGTCATGTCAATTGTAAAATTTAATTAAGTGATCACTCCAATGTCAGAATCAATTAAGAGAGAGAAATAATTGTTTTAGGACAGAATTTAAGCTTATAATTCTTTGCAATTGAATTTTGAGTTGAACAAGAAAGACAGGAAAGTGACATGCTAGTTTTAATAAGACAATCAATTATTCGTGTGTTCAAAATTAATGTACAAAATGTTTTCTGTCATACTTAATCACACAAAGACATGAATCGTGCTCCCAGGTCTCAATGTCTGAATTTCTACAGTGTATTGGCCTGAATCTTAGCCAACTATCAGGGGCAGTCATAATGATGAAATGATAACGTTTTGGAATCCACACCAACAGAGTATACCTTCTCTAGAAGTGATTTATTTATGCTATTTTCACCTTGTTATTACTTCTGCTTTTGCTCAAAATTAAGACCAATATGGCTTTGGTGGAGTTAAGCTTTAATCTCATAGATAGAAAGATAGAAAGATAGATAGAGAGATAGATAGATAGATAGATAGAGAGATAGAGAGATAGAGAGATAGATATGGAAAGTGCAGCCCTCTAAGGAGGAGTTCACCCAGGGCACACATTTGGCCCGTGGGTGGGGTATTTTACATGCTTAAGCATAGACACTGATAAGATAAGACAAAATAAGATAAAATAAGATAAAATAAGATTAGATAAGATAATATGTGAGAATTTTGGCTTATCAGTGCACAGTCAGAAGCACATTAAAGAATGAAACATTCTTACTAACATTCAGGTTGATCATTTATTTATTCTTTTTTTTCTTGCGAGCGCTGGTCAGTGTCTTCTTGATCATAATCTAGGAAGTTTTGATATTATTCATTGGTTAGATATCTGGCCATTTGTATCTGTTCCGTGCTTTATAAGCAAACCATGACCTAAATTGTCTATAAATTATCATTTAAAAGGTCACTATGACAACACTATTTTTATTTCTCATTTCAGGCATGATCCAATTTATGGCAACAGCTGCAGAAGAAAACATGGATTACTGTTTGAATTTTGAAACATCGAGATTATGATCATCTTAACATTAAGTTTATATTGGATGAATAACAACGTGTCCATGAATATAAAATCAAATGGAATGGCACCATTTTGGCTTACAATATTTAGTGGTATACTACTAAGTCAGTAGACAAACATGGACAATTTTTTTCTTCACAAGAAAAGAAGACTAAGTTGAATACATGCTGAGCGATTCTGTGCATTGTACGTGGCATGCAAAGTATGGATTACATGTTTTATCATCAGCTAACTGTTTGGTGACTCAGGTTTAAAAAAAAACCCAGAGATTCTAGATTTTGCTCATTTGCAATTCATGGATTAGCAGGAACGTTTACAAGCACTTCAACAAATATGAGGGGTTAAGGAGCTGCAACTACATTTATAACACGTGCATCCATTGATATTAATGTCATCAAGACGGTTTTGAAATATTTCCGTATAATTATACAGAATAATAGATTTTGCATTCAAACTGTCAAGTCAAAATGTCAGGGAGTATCATCTGTCCTGCTTTGTATGATGGTGACGTGTAGCAGGATTGGATAAAGACTCAGGTTTACCAACTATAAGTGACTATATAAAACAGAAATGTCAGTTGTCACTGCTGACAGAAGCACATTCAGTGATAATATCAACAACCTGGATGGTAGGGAGGCAGCAGGAGAAGGGCCAAACCTCAACAGGACCCTGATGGATGAAAATGTTTCACTGTACAATGACACCCTAGTCTTTCAAATCATTGTTCCGATCCTTTTCACACTGATGATTCTGATCGGAACGCTTGGAAACTCCTTGGTGATTTACGTCATCGCAACTTGCAAAGAACTCCAGTCGTCGATACATTTGCTGCTTCTCAATCTTGCAATCGCTGACATTTTCTTTCTTATATTATGTGGAACATTTTCTACAATCCATTATGCTTTACTCGTTTGGCCATTCGGTGACTTGGTGTGTCGAGTTGTTCAATATCTTCTTTACGTATCGTGCTATGTGACTGTATATACGCTAGTGACTGTATCAGCAGTGCCCTTCGTCGCTGTCGTGTATGGTTTGAATCTGGCAATCTTGCAGAATAAGAAATACTGCATTGCAGCATGCTTTTCAATATGGATTATATTTTTTATTGCCAAGATTCCTATATTGATTGTTCATGGAGTAAGCACAAACGCCTCAACTGGACGGACAGAGTGTATCATAAGTGGACGCAGGGAAGGCCAACAGTTGTTCGGCTCTTTTTTTGCCTTTGCTTATGTTTTACCTCTTTTGGCAATCCTGACTTTGAACTGCTCTTTGCTTATTCATATCAGACAAACACACACTGCTATGACGTCACAGGAACGTACGCATCACGTGACCAAATTTGTGGTACTAGTAGTTGGAGTTTTTGCCATCTGCTGGCTGCCCCTTCACATACATCTGCTAGTGGCTTACTACTCAAAGATTCCTGAAACTGCCATCTACAATGTGTTGCTAGTTCTTTGGCACTGTATGGTTTACCTGCAATCTTTGCTCAACCCCATCATATACAACGCGTGCTCATCGGAATTTAGGAATGCTTTCAAAAGTGCTTTGCTTCGTAAACAAGATGAGGAGAGTTCAGAAGTCTAATTTGTTTTCTGATTGACACAAACTTAAAGATTTCTCTTGCTGTTATGATCACTTTACCATTGTAATTATTGTATATCCTATATATTGTTTCTGAAATATATCATTTTGTTTGGTCTCCCACCCCTCTCATTTTGTGAAAGACTATGTTGAACCCATCAAATGTTCATAAAGTCATGCTTTAAAATATTATTGATGATTGATTGTTCAGGTTAATATATTCATGTGTTTTGGACGTTACATGCCTGTCAACGCATTGTTAATAAACTGAAATTTTACGTACTATAGCAGCAGTAGTTTTTACTTTGTTACTATGGATAATATTTACTGGAAAAAAGAATTTTGCTCCCAGCAACAATGTGGACTCCCAATGACGGATACTTGTCAAGCAATGGTAAATTAAATATTATCACCAAGCATAATGTGTAATATATTATAACATGCATGACCAGATAATGAATTTAACAATAACTTCAATACAGTTTTCTGTATGACATTGTTAACCCACTGCTGCACAAGTTTGCAGCCAAATCCAGAGTCTTTCTAATCTCTCTGTGGTGTATTCCATTTTGAACATTAACCACAGGGAATTAGGAGCTGTGGTTGCCTTGGTATTGCCAAGTACCCATTAATTAGCAAAGCTGATCGTCTAATGGCAGAGTGCTTGGCTCCTAATCCCAAGGGACTGGGTTCGAGCCTCGCCCACTGATTATATGTGTGGCCTTTAGCAAGCCACTTAGTCCTCAAAGTTCAAATTCATGGTGCCAATAAGGTGTATGTATGGCTTTGTATACTCCCAAGGAGCTGAGTTTGAGGCAAGGGGAGCTGCTGTATACCACTTAACGGGTATAGCAGCTCTTAAAAAATAACACATTATACATTGTTAAAATCCAACCTTCAGGTTGCTAGAAAGGCTATGTGCCCTATATACACTATTATAGACATGGGTTCGGCGAGGCGGTGGCAGTAGGAGTAGTAGTAGTAGAAGCAGTAGCAGCAGCAGCAGCAGCAGTAGTAGTAGTAGTATTAGCAGTAGCAGCAGTAGCAGCAGCAGCAGCAGCAGCAGTAGTAGTAGTAGTAGTAGTAGTAGTAGTTGTAGTAGTAGTAGTAGTAGTAGTATTAGCAGTAGCAGCAGCAGCAGCAGCAGCAGCAGCAGCAGTAGTAGTAGTATTAGCAGCAGCAGCAGCAGTAGCAGCAGTAGTAGTAGTAGTAGTAGTAGTAGTAGAAGTAGTATTAGCAGCAGCAGTAGTAGTAGTAGTAGTAGTAGTAGTAGTAGTATTAGTAGTAGTAGTAGTATTAGTAGTAGTAGTATTAGTAGTAGTAGTAGTAGTAGTATTAGTAGTAGTATTAGCAGTAGCAGCAGCAGCAGTAGCAGCAGCAGTAGCAGTAGTAGTAGTAGTAGTAGTAGTAGTAGTAGTAGTAGTAGTAGTAGTAGTAGCAGTAGTAGTAGCAGTAGTAGTAGCAGTAGTAGTAGTAGTAGTAGTAGTACTAGCAGCAGCAGTAGCAGTAGTAGTTAGTGGTAGTACTTAGTAGTAGTAGTAGCAGTAGCAGCAGTTGCAGCAGCAGTAGCAGTAGTAGTAGTAGTAGCAGTAGCAGCAGTAGCAGCAGCAGTAGCAGTAGTAGTTAGTAGTAGTACTTAGTAGTAGTAGTAGCAGTAGCAGCAGTAGCAGCAGCAGTAGTAGTAGTAGTAGTAGTAGTAGTAGTAGTAGTAGTAGTAGTAGTAGTAGTAGTAGCAGTAGCAGCAGCAGTAGCAGTAGTAGTAGTAGTAGTAGTAGTAGTAGCAGTAGCAGCAGTAGCAGCAGCAGTAGCAGTAGTAGTAGTAGTAGTAGTAGTAGTAGTAGTAGTAGTAGCAGTAGTAGTAGCAGTAGTAGTAGTAGTAGTAGTAGTAGTAACAGTAGGAGCAGCAGCAGCAGTAGTAGTAGCAGTAGTAGTAGCAGTAGCAGTAGCAGTAGGAGCAGCAGCAGCAGTAGTAGTAGTAGTAGTAGTAGTAGTAGTAGTATTAGCAGTAGCAGCAGCAGCAGCAGCAGCAGCAGCAGCAGTAGTAGTAGTATTAGCAGCAGCAGCAGCAGTAGCAGCAGTAGTAGTAGTAGTAGTAGTAGTAGTAGAAGTAGTATTAGCAGCAGCAGTAGTAGTAGTAGTAGTAGTAGTAGTAGTAGTATTAGTAGTAGTAGTAGTATTAGTAGTAGTAGTATTAGTAGTAGTAAACATTATGGTAAATAAACACGTGAGGGGCTTGTGGTCCGTAAAGGTCCTATAACTGGCACCCCATAAGTAAGGCCTCAGCTGCTTGAGGGCGTAGACAACAGCATACGCTTCCTTTTCTATGGTTGCCCAGCGTCGCTGCGTATCGGATAGCTGCTTGGACAGGTAAACAATAGGCCTCTCCACTCCGCACTCGTCCTCTTGGCACAGGATGGCACCTATCGCGTAGTCGCATGCGTCCGTGTACAACTGGTATGGCTGGTCCGTACGTGGATGTGCCATCACGCAATCACTCATGAGGGCTCCTTTGAGGGAGTCAAACGCCAGTTGATGTCGACCCGTCCATTCAAACCTAATGTTCTTGCGTGTGAGCTGGACGAGTGGCTCAGCGATGTGTGCATAATCCTGGATGCATGAACGATAGTATCCAGACATTCCCAGGAAGCTGCGGACCTCGGACAAGTCGTGAGGAGCCTGCATCCTTGCTATGGCCTCCACTTTGCCGGGATCCGCCCTCAGGCCATGTTGGCTAACTACATAGCCCAATAGTTTGACCTCTCTTAAACCAAACACGCACTTGGAGGGGTTCAAGCGCAAGTTATACTGTCTGAGACGAGCAAACATAAGTTGCAAGTGTTCTGCATGCTCGCTCTCATCCTTGCTGTAGACGACTATGTCGTCAATGTACAACATGCACATATTGCCAATTAGTCCTTTAAACACGATCCCCATGGCCCTTTGAAACAATTGTGATGCGTTGGCTAAGCCCATTGGTAGCCGTGTCCATTGGAATAGCCCGCGGTGGCACACGAAGGCGGTCTTCTCCTGATCTTCGGGGTGTAGTGGCAGCTGATGGAACCCAGATTTCATATCAAGAGTGGAGAAGACCGTGGCGCCTTGCAGCTGATCGAAGATGTCACGGATGAGCGGGATGGGGTACGCATCCTTCTTCGTGATTTTGTTCAGGCTGGTATAGTCGACACAAAAACGTGGTCCGTCTGACGTGTCCTTTTTATCCACCAGAACCACTGGTGAAGCCCATGGAGATGAGGACGGTGTGATGATGCCCTGTGCTATGAGGTCATCCAGCTTGGCATCAAGGGCAGCACGCTTCTTCAAGGGCAACCGATAGGGGCGGCGCTTAATGGGCGCCCCATCAGTATGAATCCGGACCAAGATGTCAGGGTGGCAACCCAAGTCTTCTCCCTTTGCCGCAAACAGGTCTGCTTGCTGGGTCACGCACTGGCCAATAAAAGTGTCCTTTATGATGGGAGGCTTGTCCCCAAGGGAGTCAATGGCGATTGGTGGGCGAGCTGGCAATAATGGCAGAGACACGCCCCTGCAGGTCAGCATTCCTGCGTCGTAATCTATCATGGCGTGCTCCTGTCGCAGGACGTCACGCCCAATGATGAGTGGATGCCCTATGTTGTCCACAACAATAACTGGGATGGTGCCCAGTTCGGCGAAAGGCAGCTCCGTTGATCCCAGAACCTGGATCCCATGTCCTGTCACACCGCATAACTCCACAGTGTTATGAAGCAGGGGCGTCCTGCCCGACTTCCTGCATAGTAAATGAAATTCGTGGCGCCGCAACACAGTGCGCGAGGCACCCGAATCGACGAGTCGCAAAAGGCAGCAATTGTAAATAGTCACCTCCACATATTTGAGCTCGTCGACCGTTGCGGCGCCTATTGGCCCCCCTGGGGCCCGTTTTGACTACGCCCCGTCTGTCCACGACGCTGTGCTGCCTGCCTGGTACGGCAGTTGCGCTGGACATGGCCGATCTTCTGGCAAAAGCTGCAGATAGGAGTGCCGTCGTCCGTGTAGGCGAACTCTCCGGTGTCTGTCGCCGGGGTGTCGTTGTAGTCAGCGCGATGGGTGGCGTTGTAGTCAGAGCGACGGGTGTCGTTGTAGTCAGCGCGACGGGTGGCGTTGTAGTCAGAGCGACGGGTGGCGGCTTGCTTCTGGGGAGCGGAAATGGAGTTGTTGGTCGTCTTGAGCGCAGCCATCAGTTTGGTGAATTGTTGCGTCAATCCGCACACCTGGCGTTTCATCTCCGTGACGTCCTGGGCTAGGCCCTGAGTGGGAGGTGCAGATGCCACAGCGCCAACTTCCATGGGCTCCTCATTCCTCACTATAATGCCCTCGTCCAGGGCCATGCGCAGACGATACTCGTCTGCCTCGTAATTGGAGACTAGGGCCATGGCAGATGCGAAATCCTCTGGCCGGCCTTCTTTGATGAGGCGTTCCACCACATGTCGATCTCTCAGGCCTCGCATATACGAGCGCAGCAGAAGCCTGGTCTGGTCAATGTTGCGAGCATTTCCTGGGGCACTCAAGGAGGTCATCACGGCCTGGGGGGGGGGGTAAGCAAGGTCAGCCATCTCCCTGTAGCGGCGGCCATAGGATGCTGACGTTTCGTAAGCCCCCTGCTTGACCTTCTCCAGCTCATGCCGCAGGCGGTCGTCCTCGTGGGGGGACAAAAATGCCAGCTGCAGGTGGGCACGCAGTGCTGTCCATTCTACTGTTCTGCGATCCGGCTGTAGGTTCAGGAAGTGCTCTAATTCCCTTCGGAGAGCGCCCTGCGCTGAGTGAGCTGCAATGTACGGGGTGAAGTGTGAATACGGGATCGTTAGGTCCACTTCTTGCAGCCACGCACGCACTGCTCCCGGGTTGGCGCCGTCACACGGAGGAACACGTTTCGCGAGATTATCAGCAGCCACTTGATCCGTGTGCAGCTGGTGACGTCGCTCTCTGTTCCTGTATTCATCCCTGGCGTCGTCTCTGCCTTGGAGTCCCTCCTGTCTAATCTGATGCATCATTTCAGCGAAATGCTGTACATACGCAGGAGCAGCGTCCTCCACGGCTGGCGCTTGAGACCGCGCGATGCCGTCAAAGCTGTGTTCGGACTCCAGGGTCTGGATTGGAGGAGTCATCTTTGCCGGACGTTCGTCGAGTGATAGTGGGATGCTGTGTCGGGCCGGTGGTGGGCGAGTTAGAGCACAATTTCCTTCCTAGTTCATCTGAGCCTCAAGCGCATGTCAATATGAGCTTGGCTGTTCTTGCAGTTGCAAGTGCTGACATCACTTAGCAGTGAAGGGCTTGTCTTTCTCTCCTTCCTGTGGCATAAGTGTGTTGTCTGTCCTGGTCCATTATCACGTCGGGGTCACCAATGTAAAAGTCCATGTCATTGAAGACTCCAATATAATGACATTTCAGCCTAGACTTTCAACTGAGTCTCATCTCAGCTTTGAGGGAAGTCAAGTTCTCCCAGTTCCAAAGTGGGCAGAGTCCAAAGTGCAGTAAGCACAAAATATTCAGAGTCCAAAGTGTACAAGTAAATAACACAAGAGTGGATTTGCTTCCTCAGCTGGCAAAATGAAAACTGATCTTTTTAATGAGTACAGGGTATATGTATTAAAATACAATTCATGAAGTTTTCCCCCCAGCAGGGCTGAGAGGGAATTATCAACCAATCACAACACAGTAAACTCTACATTCCATGGGGTGATACCTCCCCCAAACAGGGCTGCTACCAGCATCTTTCTGCCAATTCTGGCAGGGATTAGTGAAACTGAGACAATGGAGCAAAAGTGGACCCCCTGCAGTGCTCTGCATTGTGCTGAGGCTATTTATAGCTCAAGTCACAATGGGCTATTGTACTGAGTGTCAACTTTGGCTTGGTTAGCAGTTTTGGAGGGAAAGTTTTGGAGGGAAAATTAGTAAGCTCCTCCCACAATTCAGGACTTAACAGTGAGGCATCTTAACAGGGCAATGCACTCACATAACACTGACAATAAATCAATATGAAGCAAAAGGAATGATACTTGTCATCAATTGACAATTGATTGATAATACAGTCAATCAATTAATGATATAATCAATGTTAACAACACAATCAATGTTGATAATCAAGTCAATGTTAATAATTTAATCATTGCTAACAATATAATCAGTATTAATAATCAACATTCCTTGCAGCAGGCTAAACTAGCTAAGACTAAGCATAATTAACAAGCAACTGCTGGCACCTGTGAGTAGAGCAGTGACCAGCTAAAATGTAGCGATGAGCACACACTACAACTGCATTTAGGTCACATGAGCAGAGGCCTGCATAGGGCAGGTGTAATGAAGAGCAAATGTCATATAACTCTAACTGACATATATCCTTTGCCTAGGGCAAGTGTAATGAGGAGCATACAATCAATGCACCTGTCATGTTACTCTAACTGACATATGACATATATCCTTTGCCTAGGGCAAGTGTAATGAGGAGCATACAATCAATGCACCTGTCATGTTACTCTAACTGACATATATCCTTTGCCTAGGGCAAGTGTAATGAGGAGCATACAATCAATGCACCTGTCATATAATAAGTGTTTGCCATGGGCTGCACTTTACAATATAATTGAGATCTAATACAGCTGCAGGGCTTCAATGCAGTGAATGATCCTTTCTTTTATTTGCCTTATGAATAAATGCTCTATATTCAACTGAGAACAATGATCAACTCCCTGTTTGTAGTTCTTTGAATGGCAACCTTGTTGTCCAAATCAGTAAATACAAATGGAAAAAGCCAATTGTTTCATTTTCAAGAGCATGGGGGGGGGGGGGGGTGGCTTTAAAATGTCTGCCCAGTTTGTGCGCACATTACATAATTAACAAACAAACAAACAAAAAAACATGCATGTATGCTAGCTAATAACTTTTGTGCCAATTGCCGAAATTGATGAGGCTTGATTAATTGTGTGCCTTTTTAGGCCTCTGTGATGAGACATGTAAAAAGTCTGTTTAGTAGGGTCATCTTTATATATAGTAAAAAAAATTTATTCATGCACATAATTCTGTGTAAAATACATTGTATATAATAATTATATAAAAAATAGACTGCACTGCAGCTAAACCCTTAGCGAATCCCACATAGCACACAGGCATTAAAATTGTTATGTGTTTGTCCGACAGGCAGGAGGGCGGGCATTACACTATCATTTCCAGAGCAGAACTTTAACACACACTTTCGTTTGTAGAGCTGAACTCTAACACTAATGCACTTGCCCCAATGAAATTTTATACATATATATATGCTTTTATTGACACAGTAATATCATACATGATACATTTGTCAAAATGTGTACTAAGTCTACTTCTACTCACTATTTCTATATTCAATATATATATACATGGTATAAAAAGTTAAAGGTATACATTATCAATGGATTATCTATACATCCATGGTCCCAGTTGCTGAACAATAGCATGGTAATATGAGCCTTAAGTTTCGATAACATACATTTGTTAAAAAAAATATATATATAGACATATATCACATGTATACAGTAACCCTAAATACATATATTACTGCAGTTAATACTGTTCATTATCACAATGTTAATTTAAGTACAACATTTGAATTAGGAGTATATATAACAAGGCATCGTGCACAGTTATGTACATGAGTGTAAAATCACATAGATCACAATATATAAAAATGCTTGTAGTGCAGAAACTGCTAGTTTAAGGGGTGATGGTTAATGCTCGACAATGGATGATGACCCAACCATTCATTAGGCATCAATATTTACAAGAAATTTTCCAAGGGATTTTAACAACTCAGGCTCTTTTGATTTCATGATGGTCTTAAATTTGTCTTCTTTGTTTAGTTGCTCAAAATTTTCTATGTGATCATTAGTTATTTTAAAGAGGTCCTCACGACTAAGTGTGTTATGTGGGCATACTATGAGACAATGTTTTTCATCTTCGATTACATGCATATTGCATTTTAGGCATAATCTCTCAACTGCTGGCAATATAGGGTTTTCATGTCTACCTGTTTCAATTTGTAAATTATGTGAGCTTACTCTAAATCTGGCTATTTTATTATAAATTTTTCTGCTAAGGTTTAGTAGAAGGTATGGTTTTAGCCTGTAATCAGTCTTGATGAGTTTATAAGTTCTAAGTTTTGGCTGTAGTGTAGAGTCATTGATTTCAGCTAGCGTAGTTTCCTGACATTTCTCATAGATTTTAGATTTGAACGTTTCAGTAATGGATTCTAGCTCATTGTTTACAAGTCTTAAATGGTCTCTTTGTGGATAGTGTTCATTGAGCATATGAATAATTTTCCCAACCCAAGCATTATTACCAGAAGTGTGCATATCTTTTTGCTCATTTAAACATTTTTTAAGAATATTATTAGCTGGCAGTTTTTCTAGTTTAATCCAATAGTTGATCATTCTAAAATGTTGTCGTACATGTAATGGGAATCTGCCAGTCTCACCATACACATCTTGTGATGAGGTCTGTTTCCTAACTCCTAACATATTTTTTAGGTATCCTAATTGTACTTTTTTTAGGTATCCTAATTGTAACTTCTCTAGTTCATTTACAGGTTTGTCAAGGATTGGTAAAATATATTTGTCAAACATATACAGTAACACTCTATATGGCCTAGTGGTGCCTTGTGATGGCCACACTGATATTTGCTATGTTTTACCAAAATATTATTTCTTGAGTGTTTATATAGTGTGTGTGATGAACCGAAAAAATTGCCACTTGGCCTACATAGCCTGTTATGCAATGCTAATTAGAGTCCAAGATGTCCTATTTTTGGAACTCTTGAATTTCTTCATTTGTCCATTATATTCTGTCAAGTGTAAAATAATACAGTGTTCCCATTGTTCCCATTGGTTATAAAGAAGTCTGAAAAAGTCTTACTTTATTTTTGTAAAAATTAAGTACCGTATTAAGTCTTATTTTTGTCCACTAAGTCTTACATTGTCCTATTTTGATGCAAATATACTTGGATATCAACATCTACATTGTAATATTCAGACGATTTGGTAAATATAAATGAATAGAAATTATTAACTTTCTTCAAACCCAAAAGAACTGCGTTTATTTTATTGCTTAATAGCCAATACCCTGATTGTTTGTTTGACGCTGAAATTAAAAATATTGGTGTATATTACTATATTAGGTCTTATTTTTCATGTGCGCATGATATTATAATGTCCTACAAAATATCTTATGTCTTAGGAATCCTGTATTAACAGTAATCTATTATGTTCAGAGCCCATTCTTTTCTTGCCATTTAATTGTTCTGTTTTAAAGATTTTATGCACAATAAGGTGTATTGAGTCCACTAGAAATATCAACGCAATAGCATGTTCCCTTAACTAATCTACAACTAAGATTATCATTTATATGTCCAAAATAGTCATATATGGACTATGGCAATGATCCTAAAGAATATATATGAAATTCAGCAATAATGTTATGCCACATAAAGATGTTAGGTATAATTTCATACAAAAATAACCTTCAAGGTTTTTATTTCTTTGTATTTAAATAAATAAAGTCTAAATACAAATAAATACAAAATCTTAAAGGTTTATTTTGTTTGAAATTATACACAACACACCCATTTTAATGCCTTTATATGTCAAAATATTTTTTGCTTGCTGTTTAAATTTAGCTGGCAACTGAAGGAACTATATATTATCAATTGCCATATTCCCTTCAGTTACTGAATTGTTGGGTTGCTGATTTGCATTAAATCTATGGCATTTAAATAAGTATTTATAACCGAACACCGGTGTATATGAAGAAAACAATAAGTATTGGAGTCAAGTGAAAGTAATATAGATCATCATGCAACTATTTATTATAAAATTGCTAATTATAAACAAAAACTATTGAATTGGTTGAGCATGACAATACTATGATCAAATATTTAATAATTGCACATGAATTGTACAGCATTTACGGCTGTCATTGTAGACCTGTTCAGAATATGCTTTTCACAAAAATTCATAGCCTGCTGAACTGATTCCCATGCTTTTGGGTCTGAGAAAGCCAGAAATCTCAACCATTTTGATCTGTGACCATGGGAACCTTTGCCTCAAGAGCCCTGAAGTTATACTGTCGATTTTCGTCAAGAACGCCCAAAATTGTAGGAGGGGGGTAGCCTTTCTTCTTCTCTAGCTTCTCAGGAAATAAAGATACAAGAATAAAACTAACATCATGTGAAAGATAATAAAATTGCCTTTCTGGTGGTATCAAGAAAGTAAAACTTTATTACAAAATAGGTTTCTTTTTGTTGAAAAAACTTGAGAATTTGTGCTTTGGAGGTTAAAAAAATAAGCAATATGACTGGGTTTGAACCCATTAAGTGCAGTTTTGACACCTAGGTATCAAAAAGAATCATACCCCAAATGTCAAGGTTTCAGAAAATGACAAACATTGTGATTTGTGACAATGAGAACTTTTGCCTCATGCATGTGAAAGGTACAGATAGTGACAAGTATGGGCCTATAAATCTATAGATGATATCATGTTGGTCTTTCAAGTAATATACACAAGGAGTGACTCAAGGCCTCTCTGACTAATGTTTTTGATTCTGGAAAGCACGAGAGCTGCTGCTTGTTAGAAGTTGTAATGATGTAATATGGACACAGTGAACTGCTGCTTGAAGGGCTAAAATGTTTCCTCGAGAGATATATATGCTGTACAAATTGCTTTGAAGCAGTGTGTTGCAAGTGCCTTGCCTGAAAACCACAAGACAAGAAGAGCTCAGATTTGATCAGTCTTTGTGGAGCTGTGCTGTGCACTGCCATGGCATTGACTACATCCATGGTTGCTGCTGTGCTGAAGGCTGGAGGTGCAGATCTTAATGACTTCAAGATATCTACTTCCACAACCCGCCGCAGCCGAATAAATTCTCGATACAACCTCAGCCAAAGTTATATGAGAAACTTCAACAAAAATGCCCCAAAATATTGCGCCCTTCACTGGGATGGTAAACTCCTTAGGGATGTGTTAGGAATGGAGCCAGATGTTGTTGTAGAGAGTCTTGCTGTCCTTGTTTCCGGGTCACCAGAGTATGAAGAGGGAAAGTTCTTGGGAGTGTCTTGCATTGAAAGTTCATCTGGCATATCACAATCAACTGCCTCATATGATTTTCTTACAACATGGGGCCTTACTGAAAATGTAGTGGCTTTAGTATTTGACACAACTGCCAGCAACAGCAGTGTGCACAAGGGGGCAGCTAAGTTACTGGAAGACAAGTTGAACAAGAAGGTGTTCTACTTGGCATGCCGGCACCACATTCTGGAATTGCTTGTTGGAGCTGCTTGGGAGGCGGTTTTTGGGAAAATAAAAAGTCCAGACAATCCATGGTTCAAAGGCCTGAAAGACAAGTGGGCTGGAATAGGGAAGGATGAGCCAAATGTGCTCAAAGTGACAAAGTCGTGGCTGAAGGACAAGAGAAAGAATTCCCTGAGGATGCTAAATGAGCTGTCAACCACCCCACGTGCTGATTACAGGGAAGTCGCTGAACTTGCTATCATCTTGCTTGGAGGAGAACCCCCTAGGGGCATCCACTGGAGTCGTCCTGGGGCAATCCACCAAGCTCGGGGGATGGCCAGCAATATTTATTGCATCAAGATGTTCTTGTTCAGCCAAGAGCTGGCTTACAGCAGGGAAATACAGAAAAAACGTGAAAGAATTGTCACTTTCCTGGCACTATTTTACACATGTCACTGGATGACCGCAACAAATGCTGCTGATTCACCCATCAATGACCTTCTCTTTGTGAAGGACATGTTGCAGTTCCGACAACATGATGCCCACCTGGCGACAGCAGTCCTGAACAAAATGAAGCATCACACATGGTACCTCACACAAGAGATTGTACCATTTGCTCTGTTTAGCAGACATCCCGAAATGACCAATTCACATAAGGAACAGTTAGCCCTCAGACTAATTAGAACAGAAAAGCCAGACAGTTTTCGAAGAGGCAAACCTGTATTTCCACTCATTGAAAATTCAACAACTCTCCCTGATCTGGTTGGCCCAGAGTCTCACTTCATATTTGATGCTCTAGATGTTGACATAACTTGGATGAGTCAGCCAGTTGAAAATTGGGCAGAATGACAGTTTCAAGGCAGTTGAACAATTTGTACAGTCAGTCAAAGTTGTAAATGATGTGGCCGAACGTGGCGTCAAAATGATGGCTGATTTTACGACTGTAATAACAACAAATCAGGAGCAGAGAAATCAATTACTTCAGGTTGTTGAGCTTCATAGAAGGAAATTTGACAGTTTCAAAAAATCCACACTGAATGACTCTTAATGCATGTGTGATTGTGTGTCCTCTTACTGACAATTATTTGCAGCATACAGCAAAATATTGTGACAAAGTGACTTCTAGCTTATAATTCCTTGAATTCTGCATAATTTCTATGCTTGTAGATGTGTCATGCCTTAGTCTCATGTTGTAGCATTGTGTCATTGCTAAATTTGGACTCTCTTGTGCTTGTAGATGTACATGATGCCTTGTATTGTAGATAGTAGATATGTGTTGTAGCATTGCTACATTTGCACTCTCTCATGCTGTAGATGTAAATGATGCTCTTGTGTTGGAGACAAGTGTTGCAGCATAGTGCCATTTTAGATTGTAAACTTAGGTGTGATAACTGCACTCAGGGGGTTCAAAATCAGTCATATTGCTGATTTGTTTACCTCCAAAACACAAATTCTCAAGTTTTTTCACACAAAAAAGAAACCTTTTTTGTAATAAAGTTGTACTTTCTTGATACCACTAGAAAGGCAATTTTATTATCTTTCACATGGTGTAAGTTTTATTCTTGTATCGTTATTTCCTGAGAAGCTAGAGAAGAAGAAAGGCTACCCCCCTCCTACAATTTTGGGCGTTCTTGACGAAAATCGACATTATAACTTCAGGGCTCTTGAGGCAAAGGTTCCCATGGTCACAGATCAAAATGGTTGTGATTTCTGGCTTTCTCAGACCCAAAAGCATGGGAATCAGTGCAGCAGGCTATGAATTTTTGTGAAAAGCATATTCTGAACAGGTCTACAGTGAGTGTCATTGTTAACTATGGGATGCTAAGGAATATCAAGGAAGCAACACAATTTTTTGCATTTTTTCCAGATTTTCTAATATTATGAACAAAAAAGAATGATAAAAGAAATATCCTATAATCTAGATATGTCATTGGCAAAATGTTACTGATGTAAGGATCATAGAGTCATTGATATGAAGGTTTGAAACAGTCCTGTCCAAATTTTCATATTTCCCTTATTAAATAAAATTATCTGTCATAAATAGTCATGAAACCCCGAAAAGGTATCTCAACACTATTTTATATGTATTATTACTAGTTTTGTATACATGTAGGTGCAGTAGTGTGTGAGTCCTGCTCTGGAAACAGAAATTTTTATGTTTCGTTTTTTTAATTTTTCTCCTAATATTTTAAAACACAGCTCAGATATGTCAATGTGAATATAAAAATGCACAGCTAAGCTATATAGAGTAATAACATATACAATTTTGTTAGAGTTAGTGTATTAATGGTAGAATTATGCTCTGAAAACAGTTTAAAAAAATACTATAATTTAGATATGTTATTGATACAATTTCATTCATGTAAGGTAAATAGTGTCTTTTATATGGAGCTTTGAAAAAGTAGGAATTTTCCCTATTTTGCCCTAATAATTATTTTGACAATTCTATAGTATTTATGGCCATGAGACCCCCAAAATGCACCACTACACTATTTTAGACATATTATGACAAAATTTTAAGCATGTAGGTGCAGTAGTCCGGAAACAAAACAAAAAATGTTTTCTATTATTTCCATGACAATAATTAAATGCTGTCTATTTTGTGCACTTGTGTGCTGCAGATGTCTGAAGTTTATTAATAATTAAATATTTAAACTTACATCATTCTTGTTGTTTTCAAATCTTGTGTTGTTGCCATGGTACAATGCCAGCTTCTGAGTTGAGGTACTTGATCAAGTATTGCCTCATTTCCTTGGCTGCTCTGTTGTTGTTGCCTCTGTACACATCACCCATGTCTGGCTGATTGGCATTCTCCCTCCATGCACCTGGGATGATCTCATGGGTGTCTGCATTTTCCTGGTCCACAGCATTAACATCAACAGTTGGATACTTCAGCCTCAGTATGTTGTGCAACACACAGCAAGCAAGAATTATAGTGCACACTCTTTCAGCACTTTGAGGCATTGTTGTGAGGAGACACCTGAACCTAGCAGCCAAAAGTCCAAAGGCATTCTCTACCACCCGTCTAGCTCTAGAAAGTCTGTAGTTGAAGATTCTGTCTTCAATGCTCATGTTCCTGTGAGGCAGAGACTTCATCATCCAAGTCTGCAGTCCAAATGCATCATCCCAACTATGAAGTAAGGCACTGGTTAGTCATCATTAGGTAGCGCAAGGTGCCAGTTTCAATCCAGGTTCAAGGGCCCTCCTCCAAAATGTGTCCTGCTTTGTAATCCTAGGTCCCACTCTGGCAAGAACTTCATGAAATAAGTCAGGCTCCATCCTGATGAAATTCTTCAAGCCACTCACATCTTCTGCAGTCAATTCAGCCATCAGTTTTTCATACTGCCCATAAAGAGGTCTTCTTAGAAGCCAAGGTTGCACCCACATTCACCTTCTTCTTCGTGCAGCACCATCATTTTCTACTTCATCTGTATCACTTCTTCTGGTCCTTTCAGCATCTTCTTGCAGTTTTTGTTCTTCTTGACGCAGAAGTATATCCTTTGCAGCAGTAAGTAGCTGCACTTGCATGTCCAGGAACTTCAGATCCAATTCGACCCTCTCTTGATGTGATAATAAAGACATATCCAATTCTTCTGTAGCAGTAATATTCATACACCTTTGCAGTATGGAAGTCCAAAGCTAATGATGGACATAGGGGCGCAGGCTGTTTAAATACCAATTTCAGAGCTATCCGTGTTAAAACTGGGCAACTCCGTATTAAGATCGTGTAAAGACCGGTTATATCCGTGACAGCACCATGTAAAATCCGGTTCACGCTGCACTCTTCCTGGACAGTCGTGTTGCACCGGGCACCGCCGTGTTTCAACCGTACATATCCATGTAGCGACCGTATTCATCCGTGTAAGGACCGTGTTGGTCCTTGTTGACACCGTATTGCCACGGTGTACACACCGCCAAACATTTCTTTTGTTGACATTTTCAGCTCTTGTTCCCGGACTACCCCGGAGTGAAAGAAATATTACTCCGGGACACTACGGCGTGTGATCCAGCTATGTGTGAAGGGGGCTTAACACAATAAGGTAGGAACAGATCTGACAGTCGTGATCATTTTCAAGCTGCACGTTGGATCCACAGTAAAAATTGCGGTAAAACATTTGGAACAATTAGATACCAAGGTTTTGTCAGTAATCCCCTCCATTGCAGTATAGGCGAAAATGTAATGCAAGGTCACAAAAATAATGCTTTTTGGTGAACCAGCTTGGTAATGACGTCACAAACAAAGTGGCCCTTGATTAGGGACTGGCCCCCGTTCTGGGGCTGGCACCCGATCTGAGTCTAATTATTACATATATATGGGTTCAGTCAGCCCCTTGCACCTGGCCTAATAATGATAAATGGACATCAACTAATTGATGTTACCTAGCAGGAAACCAAATAAATACCTATCATATGGGCTCATAAAAAATTCCTTCAGAGGGGTCAATATGGAAATTTTTAACAATTAAATTGTTTCTTTCTGTCATGCAGGGCATAGATACTAATAAGTGTAACGTAGGAAACCAAACAAACAGCCTATTATATAAAAGCTTATGAAAAGTACTCTCATATGACTTCATAATTATGATATCCATGGCAACCAAAATGATGCTATGGCTGCCTAGTTACCAAAATATGTTGCGCTGAGGAAGATGACATCTGTTGAAATAATGTGATGCATGTTGTGGAAGATTTTGTTTTCAAGCAAACTTTTGAACGATGCAACACTCATAAATTTACTTTAATGAAAAGGTGTGAGTCAAAGGTCAAGTACTAAGGTATTTCTTCCAAATATGGAACTTTTTGTGCAAGGCAATGCAGATAGATATGTAGCTAGTAACCTACACAGATAGATAGATAGATTTGAATAGTGCAGCCCTATAAGCATGCTAAGACCCTGTTTGCTACCTGCCATTATAATGGTGTACATCATCAATAACAAAACTTTTTATCAAATTATCTACTTCAGGAACATCCACGTTTATGAAGTCACGCCATTCAATGAAGTAGATTTCAAATTTCAATATCATTTACAAATAAAGAGAATAATACTTGTAAATATCACCTGCCTCAGCACAGTATGCTGGTATGAGTTGGTAACTAAAATTAATTAAAAATCTGAAATTCAAAGGGGCTAATCCCTAAAAAGTTTCTATGAACCATTATGCAGTTTTCAAGATATGACACATATGAGCAACCTCCCTTTCAGCAATGTCATTTACACATCCTAGAGTTTTAACCATTGATAGTGAAGCTTGCTAGGAGTCATTTTCAGGCCAATCATCCGCAGGCAAGTCCAGGAAATTGTCATCCCTATTCAGGGTAAAAGATGACTTTGATGGTGTTAAATCAGTGATGGTTCCGGCAATGTTTTGAGGAGATGGTCACCTCTTTCAGTTGTCATGTTATTTACAAGGGTTTGTTTTCCATCAGTGGAGATCAAGTCTGAGAAAATAGCTACTGTTGCCAGCTCAGGACTCAAGATACCAGGAATGTCTTGAGCATCATTTTCAGATCAGCTGCTTGCAATTTGGCATTTTGGAGCTCATTTAACCTCTGAATTAAAAGAATGTCATTGACAGAACATCAACTGGTGATCTGCATATGTACCATGCTTGGATGTAGACATTGACTACAAAAGGTTCCAGGCTTTCTGATTGTGACCTAAAATACACATATACAATAAATAAACCCCCTAGTTTAAATATTTTTAATGTCATTGAGTAAAACGGATTGAGAGCAAGTGTCCAAGAAAGACTTATTCTATATTACCTCTATACCTAAGCCAACCATCAGATCTGTTCCGAAGTTAGAAAGAAGTACAGGAAAAGAAATGAGTAATGCTGTTATGAAACATCTGGTTGCATGGGAATCTGATAAAACAGTCATTGGAATGTGTTATGACACCACAGTAGCTAACACTGGTCGAAAATCGGGTGCTGCAACTCTTCTGGAAAATGCCCTTGGTTGTAATCTTTGGTGGTTCAGTTAAAGACACCACGTGATGGAAATACTATTAGCTGATGCATTTAATGTTTGTTTTGGACCCATAAAACTTTATAAGCGCTTCAAAGAGGACTGGCAAAAACTACGAACTAACCCATTACAGCGACAAGAGAATCCTCGTATATTGGCAAAAGAATCATATTGAAGAACTTCATTTTGGAACAGTCTACTAAGACTCATAAAAGAGATGATTATCTGGAATTGCAACAATTGGCTGCTCTACACCAAGTAGTTTGAAAGTGCCACCAATGCAGGAGGACACTAAGATGTGTAACCTATCAACTTCGACAACTGAATGAGTTTCTGGTAGGAGCTTGCCATCCCAACACATTTACTTGCTTGGAAGTTCTTCTTGATTTCATTAGCAGTTTTTCTGCTCTTAGAGAGCACACTTGCTGAAGTGGAAGGCCCAGCTTCATTAAGTACTGATGCTAAAATCATAGTAGACTTTTGAATGCGTGTATTTGTTCAATATTGCTGAAACGCTGGAGACATGATACGCTTGTGCTTCTTCATAACATTGTAGTCAGATTGATCATCAGAACTTTCTTCAGAACTGCTAGTCTCATCTGTATCATCCAAGTGGGCTTCATCCACTTCTTTTTACACACTTTTCATCTTCTTCTTATACTTTTCTTCATGCTCATACCTCTCACAGGTTCTCTTTTCTCTTTGAGCCAGTTTTTTTGTCAATGCCCCCAATGGAACCCTGTCTTTTCTTGTTGTATTTTCAAGAATTTTCTGTCTTCCTCATTTTAATTAATGTCATAGCGTCTAGATGGCTGATTTCAAACAAGTTGTTTAGCATATCTTTAAACTGCTTCTGATTTTCTAAGTCTTTTTTGTTACTTCTTTTGTCGTGCCTGCTATGCCTTACATAAAGATCCTTGATTTTCTTAATAACATTCCGTTTTTCTGTTGTTGGTATCCTTGATTTATTCCAAAATGGAATGACTTGGTCATACTACCTGCTTGCACATGTATAAAGAAACTTTTAATTTCATCGAAGAACATGAAATTGCTCATAACACCATGGCCAGAGGGTAAACGAGCACAAGTAATGGTCTCCTTAGGCTATCCTATTAATGGCACTAAATTGGTTTTCCTTGTGGTCTTTCAGCCATTGCAACTGTAATGCCATAAGTTCAGTCTGACAGAGACACAATCACTGCTCAGCGCTCAGGAGGATTTGCTAGATAATCTTTTCAAACTAAATCTCCCCAGCATCAGCTGTACCACTGACAACTAAGCTTACATCCACTTCAGGATTAAGAAAGAGCAACCAGGTAAACTGAGATCTTTCAAAAGATTCATCTGTTAATTAATTGCTTCTTTTTCTGGTGTAAGTATAACAATGTGTCATATCTTGAAAACTGTGCATGACACAGACATGGTATACTATAGGTACTAAAATGTTCAGAATATACACAATGCAAAAAAGCTATTTTCGGCAGAAACAAATAGCACAAAACTTCATTTCATCTATTTGGCATTTGGGGGAGTTCTGAAATCCCTTCAATGAGCCCAAAGTTTGCATTTGAGACAGAATGGGTTCACAGAAACAATTTAAGCCCTAATGGGCTATAATATCACCCTGACCCCAGTGCACCCAATATTATAGCCCTGTGCTTGTCATTATCTGAACTGGCTGACCAATCATAAACCTAGGAATCTGGAGCAGCTGCAGGACAGGTCACATCTTGTCAGTTAAGAATTTGAAATTCATTCAGTAACCTTTGGAGGGATACTAGCAAAGTTGGATTTTAAATTAATTCATTTATGGAGGGATATATACCATTTATCACATCATTGCATGGTAAGTGAAGTTTTTTCTAACCACTGAAAATATGTTGCACATGCTGATTTATATATGATTTGGTGTTAAGTCTAGTTTCTGAATATAAATTCATTTCAGGGATCTATGGAACCTAGGAATATTTAGATAATAAATATTCCTAGATGGAACTATGGATGCAACTTGGCTGAAGAATTCTGATATACATGAATAAAACTATATATTTCTTTAAAACTTAATTAATTGCAACAGTCCCATGTATAGATCGATTTACATCACAATATAATAAAGTTTTTTTCTTAATTTTAAACTTGTGTGTTAAATTTTTCCAAAGATTGTAAGCAAAGTTTGTCTTAAAGATGTCGTCAGATGATGTCTAAAAGACGTCATCTGATGACATATTTTAGACGTCAGACATTGGTCAACTAAATACGTCTAAAAGACGTCATCTGATGACGTATTTTAGACGTCAGATATTGGTCAACTAAATACGTCTAAAAGACATCGTCAGATGACATCTTTTAGACGTCTCATATAAGACGTCATTGAAGTTTGCATATGAGACCAGTATGGGCTAGTCATGAGACGTCTTGCAGAGACGTCAAAATGACGTCAATAAGACCACTTTTGCCCACTGGGAAGAATTTTAGACTTTTTTTTTCTTTTTTTTTGGACACCCTACTAGGCATTAATAGCAGCCTGCGGTTGCCATGGATACCAAAAGCGTGATGGCATTAGAAAGTACTTGTCATAAGATTTCATATTTGTTTTCTACATAGTGCAGCTGTGAAGTAATATATCTTTGAAATGGAATAATTCTATTGGTGAACTTGACCTTTGACCACCAAGTTCTTTACCAAATTTGCACTCCTATACCCTTTGCTATTAACTAGCATTAGGTGAAGCTGTGGATTATTGAACCATGCTCTTGACACAATAAATCTAGTTATGGCACGTACTATAGTGGGATTTGGTTCTGGTAAGGATTTTTTTGACACAATAAATCTAGTTATGGCATGTACTATAGTGGGATTTGGTTGTGGTAAGGATTTTTTTGACACAATAAATCTAGTTATGGCACCAACTATAGTGGGATTTGGTTGTGGTGAGATTTTTTTGACACAATAAATCTAGTTATGGCGCCTACTATAGTGGGATTTGGTTGTGGTGAGATTTTTTTGACACAATAAATCTAGTTATGGCACGTACTATAGTGGGATTTGGTTCTGGTAAGGATTTTTTTGACACAATAAATCTAGTTATGGCATGTACTATAGTGGGATTTGGTTGTGGTAAGGATTTTTTTGACACAATAAATCTAGTTATGGCACCTACTATAGTGGGATTTGGTTGTGGTGAGATTTTTTTGACACAATAAATCTAGTTATGGCATGTACTATAGTGGGATTTGGTTGTGGTGAGATTTTTTTGACACAATAAATCTAGTTATGGCACCTACTATAGTGGGATTTGGTTGTGGTGAGATTTTTTTGACACAATCAATTTATTCAGAATACACCTCACAATTACAATATATGAGGAAATATTTTGAAATATATTTTGAGGCATGACATTAATATTGTCCCAAAATATTGTTCAAGTAGTAAATAATTCTGGGACTGTCAAATATCAACAATGCCTAATCTAATGACAATTTTGTAAGGTTCCGTAGCATTCAATGGACGTAACTGATTCGCCCTAATCGTTTGTGTACACAAGTGAGTCCAGGCTTCTCCTGCTGAGGAGCAAATAGAAAGCACATGACAATTTACCATTCTTCTTCAGGTGCCAGTAGCAGAATTGTGTTGGTGTACCTCACAGAGATAACACCACAGGAGTTACAAAGTAATGTGCTAGTGTTCCAGCAGTTTGGTATAGCATGTGGGATTTTACTTTCTCAGATGATAGGCATGCATCAATGTTTAGGTAAGCTGACTGAAAGAATATGTACCTTCATATCAGATTTTAATAGAATGGCAGAACAGTTGAAAAATTCAGTGTGCATTTTTCTTTACATTGATCTTCAGATTTTTAACTGCATTTTTTGTTCATTTAACATTGTCAAATAACGCCTGGTTGTTGTTACACATGCTTATGTATCATATGTACAATAATGGATGAAATTGAAAATGTCATATTTTAAATCTCTTTTATTTTCAGGCCAAGAGTCCTTGTGGCCCTTTCTACTAGCCTTAACTGCAGCTCCATGCTTGATATCATGCATTGCGTTACCATGGCTTCCTGAATCTCCACAATATTTGTTACTGAATTGTAAAGATAAAGTGGCAGCTGCTAGGGTTCTGAAAAACCTCCGAGGCAATGAAAAAACCACATCTTTGGAAATTTTAGGGATAGAAACAGAACCTGCAAAATGGTCTGCAGTAAGACTGCGTCACCGTAAAGAGCTACGTCAATTGGTCATCTTAGTTTGCAGCTTAAATGTGTGCCAACAACTGTCTGGAATCAATGCTGTAAGTATCAATGGAATAGCTTTGAACTAACAAACTTAATGTTTTCTTTTAAATCTCTATACCTTTAAGGTTTCATCCACATAGCGCTATGTAGCCAATGATATTTGAGGTTCAACAATCGGTATGATAAAATCTGGTGTGGTTGGCAGTGGGATACTGCAGGCCTACATATGGCGACATGTAACAAGCTCTCCGTGCTGCATAATGTAGACCAAATCAAGGGTCGACCCAACCATTGTAACCTAGCAACACCTGTGTATAAAATTGGAACTAATTTTCTGACAAAAAGTGATATAACTAGACCTTAAATTGTCCATAGAAGGACAGTAAGAAAATATTCACCATCATTTCTTTGTTATGAATACCAGAATACCTACCTAACCTCATCAGAACACTTACTTAGTAATTTCAGGTATGTGACCTCCTGATAAGGAAAATGATCATTCATCTCATTCTTTCCAGGTTTTCTATTACTCGGTCACTCTACTTGAAGATTCTGGGATTTCTCCAGATATGACACAATATGTGGTCTTGGCCACGGGCTTAATTTATGTACTAATGACAGGATTCTCGGTGAGAAATAATTATTGATTTATCAAATGTATATACTTCTTGATCAGTTGAACTCTCAATTAGAAAAGGAATAATTTGTGTGTACATGTACATGGCCAAATGTGCCACGTGCATTTTCCATGAGAAAGATAAATGCATGGAAAACGCATGGTTTTTGCCTAATTATAATGAGGTGAAAACCATGCATTTTCCATGCGTTTATCCAAATGCATGGAAAACACACTAGGCACATTTGGCCATGCATGAAATATTATTACCTGTGTTGCACAGATGATAACTACTTTTGGACATCTTCCCTTGTTGCTCGGTGGCATGGTTGTCATGATTGTCTCGGGCAGTTTCCTCACAGTTGGCCTCCATCTTCAGAATTTCTACTTCTCCATAATTTCTATTATCATCTATGTCATCGGCTTTGCCATTGAACTTGGTAGGTATTGATATGATGTACAATGGCTTTTGTTTCGTATAAAACGGTTGGTACTCAGTCTGCTTCTTCAATTACTCAGCAACCACAGGCATAGAGAGGCAAATGATGGATTATTTCGTGGTGTTTCCATGCGTGATTTGATGGGTTTTGAGGGGTCATGAAGGGATTTATAAGTGTAAGGTGAAATTGACCCATATTTAAACTAATCCAAGGTCTTACCCTAAGGTATATTCCCTGTAGTTCCAGTAGCCTAGGACCAATAGATCTGAAGTTATCATGTCCATAAGGGCGATTGACAGATGAATAGAAAAATGGGAGGGACAAGTAATAAATCCTCTAGCAAGTGTCAAAAACTTGTTTCTCACTCTTGACGAGGTGCCTGAACAATTAAATCACAATAATCAGGCTATAAATGATCATCTTTGGGTACAACTCTAGAAGCAGGCATTGTGCATACACGAAATTGCACAGCACAGAAACTTTACTAGTTCATGACAGCATTTTGACCAGTTTAGATAAAGGTAAAGTAGCTAGTATGTGAAAAAAATGACCACGATATATTCTACTTGAAAGGTGCGACAATAATTATGGAATTGGAACCACAGTCTTAAATGGTTCACCTCCAACAGAACACAATAAGTAGTGATTAAAGAAAAATAATCTACCATAAAATTGCTGAAGCATGGCATGCCTCATGATCCAGGCTCCAAACTTGGTGCTATATACTGTTCAATTCCTACATTGAGCAATACTGCAGTGAAACATGGCATTAATGATGAAAATTTGCTGATGATGATTTTATCCCTAAAGCCAGACACCTGGCAAATCTCGCCAATGATGGCGAGTGAGGACGAGTGACTGTTATTACATTATATGCTGTTAAAGAATACGTTGATCACATCATCATATGATCATTAAAAGTTGCTACAATGAATTTGCCCTTGCTGCCTTGCAGAGATCATGGCCAACTTTTGACAACTCACCTTGTAATTGACTGTGTGTCCATATGCTCAAAGCACTTACAAAAGTGACTGGCAAATTGGAAAATCTAGGCATGCTTCATTTTACTGTGACAAAGTAAAAAATAAAAACCAGTTTTAAATTATTTTTACTGAAAGCTCTTTCTTACTGTAATATTTTTTTATTACCTTACAGGATCAATTCCTCAAGTCATTGGGAGAGAGTTATTTGGCCATGGACCTGCAACTCCTGCCATAGCTCTTGGAGGAGTGTTCAACTGGCTGGCCAATTTCTTTGTTGCCCTGTCTTTTCCTATGTTGCAGGTGAACACTAAAGATAATAACCAAAGTCTTGTGACTCACTTTCCTACACAACAAAACATTGAGAAATATGTAGCCATAAACTTTCTCATACATAAAATACAGTGGAACGTGCTGGTTGTATCAGTTCAAAGAACAGAAGCTTGTTGCAGTATTGAACTACATGTATCAAAGAAGAAATCGGATGTGTTGTAAATAACTGATAGAAAATGAGTACACTTTATGAACTGAATGATTTTGTCATTTATAGAAAATGTAATTGTGTAATAAAACAATGTGTGCTTTACAGATGTATGCTTTTCCTTGACAGCTGGCAACAGGACCAAATGTCTTCATTATATTCATCATTTGTCTTATGCTCTTTGGAGGTTATTTCATCAGGCAATTAAAAGAGACCAAAAATAAAGACTTGGCGACAGTGTATAAGGAGTTTGGAATCAAGGGAAATTATATAAAAAAATGGGTGAGTAAACGCTTGGCAATTGCTAATCTTTCAATTCATGCAATATTAATCTTACTTTTGTTTAATAGAAATTCGGTGTATTATTTAGTTAATTATGAATTATGAAATAAACATAAGTATTGAATCAATTGGCACTACCAATTTAACGTATCATGTGACTGACATGCAGCTGAGATATAGCTCACAAAGAGTGCCCGTGCCAGGGATCATGCCAAAACTTTTCAGAGGAGGCAGCCAATGTACTAACAGACTGATGCCTTAACCAGTAGCCTATCCATCTTAAGTTGCTTTTTACAATGTTGAGAGTATGTAATCGGAATAAATAGAAGTTGTCAATGTGTCACTGCCTGATGATCAATTAACTATTGCTGGGCACCATCTGTAATAGCAAGATATCTCCTGTTATATGCATTAATTTGTATCTCATATTACAGGAAATAATAGAAAAACGAAAGGATGAGCCAGAGAAGAATCCTTTAATAACGGAAAATCTGCCAACAGAGCAAAAAAATGAATAGCAAAGATTCACCGAATTGAAAGTAAAATGATGAATTTGACAGCAGTAAAACTAATTGATCAATTTTGAAGGCGGAAGCATAAAGATGAAAAGTGGAAGAGGTTCATTGTTGATTGCACTCTGGCAGACATGTCTACACTGCTCCTCATTCTACACTTGGTCACTGTGTCATTTTATACGCGTGCTTAGCATGTATCAATGCTTGAAGTTACCTGTAGAAGGTCTCTGCAAAAGCATGGCCATATTTTGCCTCACTGTTATTAGCATTAAGTCAGCAATTCACACTGTTTGAAGGACACGTGATTGCTATTTTAAACATTGGTCACCGATTAAGGCCTGAAACTAGTTTTGTCATTCTAAGACTTACTTTCGTATGAACGTTCTGCTGCTTCCTTTGTAATTTGCTTGGATGGAATTCCTTGTTGGAACATATCGTTTATCCCAAGATCCATTTCCCACACACATTTGAAGAGGTCTAATACCAATTTCATGCAATTGTGTGAATAATTCGCTGTCCAGGCTTTCAAAACTATATTCCAACAATGACCACTGACATGCCTTACAGTAGGGATGATATTGCATGGAAAAATAACGATGAATAACCCTCTTTCTAAATTAATAGAAAGCTTTTATGCAATTTTGTATATAGATATTTTTTTAATATCAAGATGAGGAAGCTGATTTTATACATTTTCCTGCCTTCATGTGTTTGTTTCTGACTTTGTTTCATGTTGTAAATATACATTTATGTTCTTCTTGTAACCAAGTCCAGACTGTTGTTTGTTACGTATAAAATTCATAAACTTCTCAAGTCGTGTATTGTCTTTCATTGATATGTAGCTGTTGCTGTCTCCAACTATGGCCAGTATAAACACCACTCATCCTCCACTATTATGATTTACAAATGCATGATAGGGGTGTAGAGATCTGTTCAGTATTATGGCTGCATGTGCATATCATTTAGCTGCATGTGCATGTGCAAATGGTACCCTTGGAGTTTTTCTTCATGCAAGAATCTCGAATGGCGAGCCAAACGTCATGATGAGTGTAATCGGTTCACAACTTTGGAGTAATCTTATGTATACAGCACATGAACATTTATCATGTATATTCAGATCACAAATAAACCAAATATTAATGGAGTTATGAATAGGAGAACTTTTAAAATTGATCTTAAGTAACAGAGCAGCAGTCCATCATTTGGTACAGTTCATACTGATTCTGATATTGTAAATTAAAATGGAATGAGCTCCTAGTCTCGTACTGATGTTTATAATTTTGGAACAAATTGGTAAAACTCAATCATTATGGAATAGATTCTTAGTATATTTGAACATGAATATCAACATCTGAATAAGATTGTTCATAAATTGTGTGAACCTTGGCAGTTTGAAACAAAATGAGGCTGGATGTTAATCTACTAGGTAAATGTAGAGCTAATTTTAATGCTTTCTTTTGAATAATTAATAACGGTTTTAATTTACTTTGTACCTAGATACCCATAAAATATTGCGGTAATTCAAATAAGGTAACACAACTGATTTATATACAGTAATTTCAATTTCCAGGTTTTACACAGCTTATTTCTAATCTTCTATAATATTCCTAACTTACTTATTTTATTCTATATGTATCCAATATGCTCTTTACATGTTAATCTGCTATTAATTAATGCTAGTAGACAAAATAGCAGAGGCTATTGAAAAATGAAATTGTTGTGGGATTGTTTCTTGACTTTGTCAGGGGGCTGGCTTTGGATTGGATTAAGAATTATTTATCTAGAAGGAAACATTTGTTAACTTTGATGGTGTCAATTCAGCAAATAATGTTATTAACTGCGGGGTATCACATGGTTCCATTTTAGGTCCTTTTGTTTTTGTTGCATATTAATGATGTGGCCAATGTATCAGAACTGTTACTGCCAAAAATTTTGCTGATGACATAAAGTTTTTCTTTCAGGGAAATTTACTGATGAAGTAATACCAGTAATGAATGATGAATTAACTAATAATAGTTAAATTGTAGAAATAAAATAGACTTTCCTTAAATATGTATAACAACGAAATAAGTTTTGTATACAAAATTTATAATAATTTTTTTGGATTCAAAACTCAGTGGGTATGACAAAAAGTTGCAAGTGGACTCGGAATTTGATGAAGTTTAAGAAAGTGTTTCAACAAAAAATATTGATAACTTAATACAATAGTCTGATTTATCCATATTTTATTTACTGCATTGAAGTGTGGGGTAATGCAGCTGAACTGCATCTTATGCCTTTATTTAAACTGCAGAAAAAACTGTAAGAATCATAAAGCTGGCACCATTCCGTTTTTCATGACGTTGCCAGACCAGGAAATTGACCCATGCTGCCCTCGGGACTCTACATCGGTGAATTGCCAGGACGCCCTCAGATTACGAAGTTTCTTCAACCAAATGGTCAGTGCCTTAACCACTGATGTCCAGCATGTACAAATGGCCATCAAGGACATGATGACCAGCCGCACACATCATGACCGGAAGCGAAGGGCCCTATTCAACTTCCTAGGCGATAACGCCAAAAAGATCATCGGGGTCGCCACCGAAGACGACATCAAGATAATACAGTCACACATGAACCAACTGGCATCCTTAATCGCATTAGAAAGGACAGAAAGGATACACGATGTCAACAAGTTGCACTCCATAGAGGTCAAATTCAACAAACGCATTGATAAGATTGGAAAGCATGTACACGACCTCGATACCACTCTAACCAGCATGACTGAACAGCTACAGATACTTGGTGAGTACAGACATTTCACTGATTCTTTGGAAAAAGTATATACCAACACCCAACAGATTAACAATACAAACAAAGATATGACCGAATTAATTGCAGGCCGATTGTCACCCAATATTATTAATCCCGCACACTTGGGTCAAATTCTAAAAGATGTAAAATGAACAGCTGAAGAACACCTCGGATGCACTGTTTGTAAATGCTGATATTACCCCATATGATAGAGACTCCCACCTTGTAACAACTACTTATGATTCCACCCATATTTATATTAAAATCTGCATCCCCATTTCTACAGGCCCCATTTAACCCCATAATTCCCATGCGGGACTCCCATTTGGGAATTGCAGGACTTGGAGGACTTACAGGAAATGCTGGAATTAGATAGGAATTGAAGGACCTCATGGGACCCATATGGAGATAGGGGAGTTATTAAGGATGTAAAGGAATTGCAGGATTTATTGGGCATCAGAGGGACTTATTGATCTAACAGAGATTATTTAGGACTTGGTGGAATTATTGAGGACATACGGAAATTATGGGACTCAGAAGGGCTTCTGGGGAATTGCAGAATTATTCAGGACTTATGGAAATTATGGGGACCCAGAAGGGCTTATCAGGAATTGCGGAATTATTCAGGAATTATGGGGACCCAGAAGGGCTTCAAGGGAATTGCGGAATTATTCAGGACTTACGGGAATTATGGGACTTACAGTGGCTTATTGGGAATTGTGGTACACCACAGGGACTTATGGGATTTAAGGTGATTATGTAGGATTTTTCAGAACTTGTAAGGATGTAAGGGAAATATAAATAACTATGGGACCTAGAAGGAGCTAGAGTTTGGAATAGTCGGACTCGTGGGTTTTATGGGAATTAGCTAATCCTATTCCAGATACATCTTCAACACAATAACGTGAATTTGCCAATAATATAGCTCACACGTTTAATACAACCAATCAATTGTTGGCTCAGATTTAGCAGGCCTGGCATGAACACCCAATTACTAGTTAGTACACAGGGGTCACTAACCTTGTGATATAGACTTTCTCATAAAGTGTAATGCATGTAGGGTATTGATCCTGAGATGTTAAGTTGCCAGGCTTCATACACGCCAATGGCATTGGCTAAAGGCCCCTTCACACATAGCCGGATTAGACAACGGAGTGTCCCAGAATGAAATTTCTTCAATCCGTGGCCGTCCAGGCGAAAACGTGGGAAATGTCAACGACCGAAAAATTTGGCGGTGTGGACAGGATGGCAAGACGTTGGTGACAAGGAGCAACACGGCTATTACACAGATGTATACGGTCGCTACACGGATATGTACGGTTGAAACACGGCAGTACACGGAGGTGTCCGGTGCACCAAGGAACGAGCCATGGTTGTTGCCGGAAGTAACACGGATGTCCCGGATGAGTGCGAAGTGAACCGGATGTTACATGGGGCCTTCACGGATATACACGATCTGTACACGATCTTACTGCGGAGTTAACCTGTTTTTCTCCCGGAATGCGCTAAAATTGGTATTTAAGGTGGATGCGTTCCACTGGCCATCATTCCACTTCGGACTACCATACTGCAAAGGTGTTGCTGCTACTACACAAGAATGGATAATTATTATGTCTTTATCACACTACGACAAGGTGGAATTGGATGTGAAGTACCCGGACATGCAAGTCCAGCTACTTACTGCTGCAAATGATATACTTCTGCAAGAAGAACAGAAACTGCAAGACGCTGCAGAGAGGGCCACATCAACAACTGATGAAGATGACTTCTTACAAAATGCTGGTGCTGCCCGAAGAAGAAGAAGAAGAAGAAGAAGGCAAATGTGGGTGCGACCTTGGCTTCTAAGAAGACCTCTTTATGGGTAGTATGAAAAACTGATGGCTGAATTGACTGCAGAAGATGTGGGTGGCTTCAAGAATTTCATGAGGATGGAGCCTGACTTATTTCATGAAGTTCTGGCAAGAGTGGGACCTAGGATTACAAAGCAGGATACCTTTTTGAGGAGGGCCCTTGAACCTGGACTGAGACTGACTATTACCTTGCACTACCTGGGTACGGGCAACAGCTACATGTCACTGCAGTATGGATTCAGGGTAGCCTTCAATACCATTTCTATCCTTGTCATCAAAGTCTGCCAGGCCATCATAGACGAGTACTCAGCAGAAGTGATGCGTTGTCCTGTAACCCCAGAAGCCTGGAAAGAAGTTGCCAATGGATTCTACAACAGATGGAACTTCCCCCACTGCGTCGGCGCCAATGATGACAAGCACATTGCCATCAGATGTCCCAGGAAGTCTGGACCCCTGTTCTACAACTACAAGGGATTTTTCTCTATTGTACTACTGGCTGTAGTTGATGCTGAATACAAATTCCTCTATGTTGACATTAGTGCCAGTGGATCAGGCTCAGATGCTGGAGTGTTTAGTCAGACAGAATTGAAGGAAGCGCTAGAAAGTGGGAACATTGGATTACCTGAACCAGACAACCTGCCAAATGATGACCAGCTAGTGCCATACTTCATAGTTGGGGATGATGCCTTTGGACTGCAGACTTGGATGATGAAGCCTCTGCCTCACAGGAACATGACGATGGAAGACCGAATCTTCAACTACAGACTTTCTAGAGCTAGACGGGTGGTAGAGAATGCCATTGGACTTTTGGCTGCCAGGTTCAGGTGTCTCCTCACAACAATGCCTCAAAGTCCTGACAGAGTGTGCACCATAACTCTTGCTTGCTGTGTGCTGCACAACCTACTGAGGCTGAAGTATCCAACTGCTCAAGTGAATGCTGTGGACCAGGAAAATGCAGACATCCATGCGATCATCCCAGGTGCATGGAGGGAGAATGCCAATCTACCAGACATGGGAGATGTGTACAGAGGCAACACCAAAAGAGCAGGCAAGGAAATGCGGCAATACTTGGTCAACTACGTCAACTCAGAAGCTGGGAGTGTACCATGGCAACAAGACAAAATTTGAAAATAACACGAATGATGTAAGTTCGAACATTAAATTATTACGAAACCTCAAACATCTGCAGCACACAAGTGCAAAAAAGTACACAGCATTTAATTATTGTCATGTAAACGTATGCCCAACAGGGGCGGTCGAAGTGCCTGTAGTAGGGACGAACTGCTGCTGCTGAGGGACATGAGCACATAGGGATGATACTGCTGTTGCTGTTGCAGTTGCTGTTGCTGCTGCAACTGGCGCTTTCGACGATACTCCTGCTTGAATTGCATGAGGTGCTGCAACGCTTGGGCCTGGTAATCTGACCAAGTGTACGTTTCCATTTGCATGACCTTGTGGTATATCATGTCCGAGAAAACCCTGTTCGACAAGCTGGCTGAGTCAGTCGGCTGACTCATCTTGGTCTGGATATCCCGCTGGAGATCGGTGGCCTTTTCGATCAGCGGGAAATAGGAAAGAACAGAACATTAGAGTCAGTCTCATGGCAACTGCAAAAGCATGTGCACTATTGACAATGTAATGAAAAAGACACATCACCATACAGTGAACACTGGAAGTACCAAGAATCAAAGCTACCATTTGCTACTTTGGAAAAGCTACAACTTTAAACTGCTAGATTACAATTACAAATTAACACTACAAGATTACAATTACATTCTCCTGATTATCACGACAACTGAAGCAGTATACTTACTTGAGTGACAGCTTGTGTAGCATATCCACCTCCACTACCTGCAAGGCTGGATGCATCACAGTCATGATGATGACGAGGCTCGTGATGGCGTCTTGACGTCTTCTTGGTTGGAGGAGGGGCCCCCTTCCTGCTGCTGCTGCCCTTGTGAGGCCCACCCTTGGACCTGCTAGTATCCGAATCTCTGCCACCATCATCCGAAGTATCCAAAATTACCTCCGCATCAGAAGTGTCATCATCCTCAGTGGTACATCTGTTGCTGGTTGATGCGCTTTTTGCCGATAAACTGTGGGAAAGCTGCCCACCTTCTCTTCCATTTCCCAGTGTCCACCCTCTTCATGTGCCTCTCCAGATACCCTAAATTTTTCATTATCCAGTTGTCCCGGTCTGTGAGGATTCTGGCGGCCCCACCAGAAGGCTTCTTGCTTGGATCAGTAAGCTTCCCCACTGATGTCCGCATGGAGTCGTCCACGTCTTCAGCTGCTGGGATGTGCACGACAGCTCTTTTGCCTTCTGGTCGATTATTCGCGATTTAATGTCTATCCGCTTGTATTGTGCAAGTTGCCGGTTGTAGAGCATCTCCTGGGCATAGTACCAGTCAGCCACATCTTGTTCCTAGTCTTCTGTCAGGTTCAGGGGTTCTTTTTTGTGCCTTTTCGCTTTTGCTGTAGGTGGTGGTGGAGCTGCAGCAGCTGCAGTTGTAGCAGGTACCTCAGCAGCAGCAGGTACAACTGGCCCAGGTAAATCAGGCATGCCTTGTGGACTTTGCGGTCTTGAAACTGTAGAGGTATTACTTCCTGCATCTTCTCCAACAGCAGGTCCAGCTTCCTCTTGCACGACAGTCTTCTTGGTAGCCCTCCCTTTTCCTCTCCTAGGTGGCATGGTGGTTATTCAAAGCAACGGCAGTAGTACCAAGGCTTTGATAGAGTTCAGAAATCCAGAAGAAGTGAGCGATAATGCAATTAATGCGATGATCAACGATGAACAGCGTGCGCCGGAATGATGCTTCTCCCAAGATGGTATCGTTTTACGCGCAAGAGAATTTAGCTGGGAAGCAAATTTCCAGAAGTAAGTTGAAAAGCCTAGGACACATGAGAATTATGGTATGATTTGATTTCAAACATCTTAGTATAAATTATTTGGGGCTCTAAGGTCTCTGGGGAACCTTGTCTAACTAACTCTGAAGTTTTGTGACTTAATTCACAGGGACGTTATTTCATACAGAGTAGAAACACAGTCATGGACATTCTAATACTGTAGAAACCCATACGATCATAATTTCTATTAAACTACTTCACAAGTCACATCATCTTCACCTATGGTATAACCATTGTAAGATGATTCACTATTGTCATAACTACAGTTTAGATATCATATTTTGTATCCAGATGGTAGTGATAGTGATAGTGATATGATAAGTTCAGTCCTCTTCAAAATGAAATATAGATAGATAGATAGATATGGGAAGTGCAGCCCTCTAAGGCAAGTTCCTGCCGCTATGGAGGGTTGATTGATGATGCAAGAGAGAGGAGGAGTCAACCCATGTTACACATTTACCCCATGGGTGGGATCTTTTACTTGCCTCAGCATAGTCACTGAGTACAAGGGACCGTCAATTTAACGTCTCATCCGAACGACATGGTATCAGTGGGCAGGTTGTTATACAGCTATAGCACACAATTACATAAAGTTATGATTACCAAAACTTATACGATATAAACTGCCTCTATCATGATGCAAAATGTCTCTATCATTATGTAAAATGTCTCTATCATGATGTAAAATGTCTCTATCATTATGTAAAATATCTCTATTATTATGTAAAATATCTCTATCATGATGTAAAATGCCTCTATCTTGATGTAAAACGCCTCTATCATGATGTAAAATGCCTCTATCATGATGTTGGTCAGTCATTCTATTCAAGTGGCACCTGCTAAATATGTTGCATTCTATGCAATTTTCTGCCGGTGCTATTTTGAGTAAATGAACCTTCGTAATCTTGGAATTCTGCTGACATTTATTTGTAGACCTATGCATATTTCCTTTTTTTTCTAATATATCTCATTTCATATTTTCGTCTGGTAATCAGTGGATATAATATATTATTATGATATATAAGGTTCGAACGGTTACACAATCATCAGGTTTTTTATTGGCATATTGTATATGTAATATGATCTTAATCAGCAAAATATTGCATGGTCCAGACTTAATCAAATCAAATTTCCACCCTTTCTGTGGATGAATATTATATTTGCTTGATATCATGTGGCGACGTACCAAGTTTGCCTTTGCAATGACATTTCAAGATATTTTGAAGAACAAAATTGTCTAGCTAATTATAAATCATTGAAATGTCAAAGAAATTTATGAAATGAAAAATCATATTTATTCATACACTATACATGGCCAAATATGCTACGTTTCCATGAGAAGGATAAACGCATGGAAAACGCATGGTTTTTTCCTCATTATAATTAGCTAAAAACCATGCGTTTTCCATGCGTTTATCATTCTCATGGAAAACGCACGTGGCACATTTTGGCCATGTACCTACGCCTACAAACTCTTCAAAGATTATGAAAACATCAGAGGCCACTGAACTGAGCCATTAAACATTGATCGCTCAAATTGTTCTTTAATTGTTTCCTCTTTTGTGTTGTTTGCAATAAAACAATATTCTAGATTTTGGCTATGTTGATGAGGATATTTATTACAGAGCGAATATTGAATTTATGCGTGAAAAGATAAGCAAATTAGATATTTTTTCGGGTATTGCAGTCACCGTTAATGCTTGACTCACACAGAGTGTGGACTGCGCAGTTCTGCTGTAAACATTGTACCACCTACAGCAAAACTTTTTTTTTTCAAAGTTAGCTGTATGTAGCAACATTACCTCAAGAACTCGGAACAACTTCATTTCACCAATCGCATGAGGAAAAATGTAATTGATTGAGGCCCCTCATATGACAGTTAACTGTCACTGGCAAGGGGAGCACCCAGTTAATATTTAAAATAGAAAAGCTCCATATATTCTCAGCATTTATATCCTGAATGATAACGTGTGCTACATCTTCCGTGTTAAAATATGTGCTTTATCTGCCATTTCAGGACACTGGGGTCACATCTCAGTTGGATGTTCATGGTATGAAATGTAAAAGTGGAGGTGCCTTGTACTGGCATTATCAACTTATACTTCTTAAAACAACTTTTAAATGTTATCACTGAATGACTTAGTCATCGCCGATAAAATCATTTTCATTGATGTGAAATGGTGATAGTTGGCACTGATGGGTGTAAACTGTCCAGACAATATTTATTCAACTAGTTTCAAAATACCACAAAAAATGACAGGACTGCTGCCAGGCTAATCAATAGTAGTCCAGCTGAGTTCAGCCCCTTACTGACAAGCTACTTTTAACAAGTTCAACTGTATCTACCTATCCATACATTGCTTCTATAAATAGATAAACACAGTCTAAATTTATCTTTTTCCCGAAGACTAAAACATACATCAACCTTTTCGTTCTTTGAGGCAGATGACCTGCAGTTTGTTTGTCACACTATGGGCAAAAGTTTATTACATTTCAAGACAAAAAGATGTAGGAAATATGTTGGGATAATATCCGGTGCGCGTACGTTCTTTCTTAATTAGTTACCGAAAAGCAACATTATTAAAACTAAGGAATGCCTCGCTATTCGCTAAACCTTTTCTGAGTCTGGCGGACATCCCTTCGCTAGGAACTGAGACGGTTGAACACTGCAAACTTCCTTGGAAATGCTAATCAAATGTCAAGAAATTATTTTATATAACAATCCAGGTCACATTCCGAGCAGTTTTAGGACTGAAATTTGAGTCTTTAACTTATCCGATCATGGTGCTGGGGATTAGTCAAATGTGAAGCGCCATATTGGAAAAATCAAGAATAGATGGATAATTTGTCTAGAAATTGTAACAATTTTAATGCATTTTTATTACGCCGATTTTAAGTTTGAAACTTAATTACATTCATAATCAACTTATTTTTTTATTTTTTATTTTTTTTGCTGAGGGTTTTTTTTATGAGACATTAAATTGAAGGTGCTTTGCAGTCAGTGTCTATGCTGAGGCAAGTAAAGACCTCACCCATGGGCTAAATGTTTAACAAAGCCAAGCATCTCGTCATTTTGTTTGCCTCTGGCAGCTGGTCATGTGAACTAGTTAAGATCCAGTCCAGTACCATTTATTTAAGACATATATGGCCAAATGTGCGTTTATCCTTCTCATGGGAAACGCACGTGGCACATTTGGCCATGCTATAGATATTCATCATCCAGAAAAGCTCTTTTTATATCTAGCCTATAACACAATATAACTATGACTGATATGGACTTTCACAATGCCAGATATTTATATATATATATAACGAACATATATACTCAGTTCTGTGACAAAACCTAGGTCAATGACTGATAGGAGATTAAAAGATATTAAACACAAATCTTAAAACTGCATATATTATGTAATTATTTTGTAAATAATGTCAGATGAAGAAAATATATTTTGTCCAATTTCTACTTGATAATTTACTCAAGTGAGCTCTACAGTGACCATAGTTTTAGCTTATTTTTTGATCAAGTCCTTGGTTACCACTTCCAAAGTTCATAAATTAACGTTTTTAGTCATAATTGAACTGGTATCAATGGATATATATAAGCAGTGGCTGGAGTGCCTGAGGCGTTGGTCTGCTTGAAAAGGGCCGGGAGTGCAGCAATGCAAGTCCAGTCAAAGGAAAAAATGGCTTTTATTAATCTACTATCGACTATTATCACACAAGTCTGGTACAGGTCTCTTTTAAAAGAGAGCTTTACTCGTTATCCATTTCTTTATATTAACGCTTTCTTATTTATAAATTATCATGTATTTGCATTCAGGCCATTTCACACTGGACACAAAAACACTCCCATTTTTCGGCTGGGTGCCATATCTCCTGTATGTGGTGCTAAAGTTATTCATACATTGCCAGATATATATATATTTTTTTTTTATGAAGAATTTCCTTGTTTAGACTGCAGACACCAATGCAGCATCACATTATGAATGAAATTCGCCTCATGTATTACACCCACAATTTTGTATGCTCCCAGACACTTTGTATCACTGACAATAAGAACACTGCATTAGATGGCTTCACCACACTTAATGTGCACCAAAAAAGAGTAGAGAGAAGAAAAATGCACCAAGTTCGATCCAAAATGTAATGGTTGGCAGTTGTCTGTGGCTCCTGTCCAGAAGCACTGTACTTTGCCACCTCACTTCCAAGAGAACTTCACTATTCACTATTAATGTCTAAATCACTAGATAGATAGATAGATAGATAGATAGATAGATAGATAGATAGATAGATATATAGACAGATAGATAGATTGACAAACAGATAGCTAGATAGCTAGATTGATAGATAAATTGATCGATAGAAAGATAGATAGATAGAAAGATAGACCGATAGAAAGATAGACAGATAGCTAGATTGAAACAGATAGATAGATAGATAGATAGATAGATGTGGAGGCCCAAGGCAAGTTCTTACCACTATCGAGGGTTGATGGATGAGATGAGAGGGAGTAGGATTCCGCCCATGTTACACATTTACCCCATGGGTGGGAGCTTTTACTTGTCTCAGCATATACACAGAGTATATGAGACCATCAATTTAATGTCTCATCCAAACGACATTCAGCTGGGATGTTGCTCACCTAGTTTAGATCACCTCACCATCAGGGTGGGGGCCTAACTCAGTGGTAGGGTGCAGGGCTTCTAGCCAATGATTCCCCGGTTCAATTCCTGGTCAGGCATAAGTTGGATGGCTGTTCCGTCCTTCATCTCATTGCCATGGTCCCTGCCTGTCCTAATTAGCCAATATGGTGCAGAATTACAAGATGCAAAGCCTGAATCCGCCCACCCACTCTCTAGCCTTACCTGATTATCAAAAACTCACTATTTAAGATTACTTCCGAATCACTGTTAAGACTAAATCTGTATGTCGATCATTTCATCGGTAAGATTGCATCCCATCTTAATAGCCAGATAACATTGTCAATGAAATTACAGAAGGACATTTTCAATTAAGTCCAGCTAAAAGTCAAGTATATTAAATTTCAGATTGCAAAAAAGAGCTACATTATTCCCAGCAGCAGCAAAATGTAAAGGGTTGCAAAGAAAAGTTATCTATCTGTCTATCTATCTATCTATCTATCTATGACAGCATATGATGTCAAATGATTCGAAAAGAAAAAAACATGCTAAGTCTTATCGTAACAACCAATGGCAACTGTTAAAATGGGACAAATATTAACTAATTACGTATTAGATCGAAATCTATTGAAGCAACACAGAGAAAAGTATTCAGATACCAGTGTGCAGGCCTATCAAAATTCGTGTATGCAGATATTACAGCCAATTTCATTGACTTGGAATCAGTCTCATAGATTTGGAAGCCAAACTTCAGAAGATGTACAGAAGATGAATGCAGGACTCCCATTGGATAAGGCAGTTCCTCAACCACTAAAAGTCCTGGACTCGCATGACGTCATCTGGCGTTAAGTTTCCAAGTCTATAAGATCATAATATGAAGATGTATTTCCAAGAGGGGTATACCATAGAATTCAGTATTCAAGTCAAGATAGTGCCTTAAAGGTAATGCATGCAAAAATATCCTTAACTCGCTTGTCAGGCGAGACCAAAAGTAAGGAAAAAGTGAGAAAAAAGGAACAAAATGGCGGCCAATATGGCCGACTTCCGGCTATACATCGTTAAGGGAGTGGCATAAAACTTAAGGGACGGATGTTTAGAGGAAAATAACTGTTTAAAGTGCCTCACATTACGCGGACAGGAAGGATCTGTTTACCTTAAAGAGAAAGGTGCACTGCCAAACCAATTAAGGTTGTAATTAAGGGCATCACCATTCCTGGCACGCGCTGAGAATGTGGTGATGTCAGAGAGTCGTGAAGTCAATGGGATGCTAAGAAAAGTATAGTTGAGTGCTCTTATAGTTAAGGTACTACAACTGTTGCTATCTCTTTTGAAGGTTCAGGGTTCGAATTCTTGGTGGACAGTGGATTAAATTGATCGATCTCAGCTCATAATAATGAGACAAGTCATTCGGACGAGCAAATAAGATGTTTAACTAAGGGTGTCTCATACTCTGTGTCTATGTAGGATAAAGTAATATACCCCACCCACGGAAAAAATATTTCATCATTATGTCCGCCTTCCACAGTTATTATTACCAACTAAACCTCAGTCCAGCAGCCATGAGTGTGTGTGTGTAATTCGGGCTTTATGTCCTGTATTTCTGCACCAGTTGGACTAATTAGGACAGGCAGAGACCATGGCAATGAGACGAAGGATGAAACAGCCATCCAACTTAGGCTCGACCGGGAATCGAACCCGGGACCCAGCGGTTGGAAGCCCAAGCAGCACTGAGACCTTATGAGACAATATCGTAAAATGCATACAATATAATTATTGTAAAATTATCTCAAAATGCATTGCACAAGGCATGTGCTTCTGTGTATATGGATGGATGGATGTGGAAAACGCAACCCTCCAAGGCAAGGTTTTACCACTCACGAAGGTTGATTGATGAGGTGAGAGAGAGAGGAGTCCATCCATGTTACACATTTACCCAGTGGGTTGGGGTCTTTTACTTGCCATAGCATAGACGCCAAGTAAAAAGAACCATTAATTTAACGTCTCATCCGAACGACTTCTAGCTGGGATGTTGCTCATGAAGGTCGCCCATGCCTGGGACTGTACCCGGGTCCTTCAGAGGAGCAGGCGAACGTCTTACCACTAGACCACCCCGCTGCTAAACCTGAGCCTTGGTTCTTTAATGCAGGTTATCTCCAAATAGCAGTGTGCCTATATATTGTTTTGCTCTGTTTTCTATGAACTGATTCTAAGGCGGAGAAATCGCAGTCTTGCTGGAACCAACTAATGGGGGTTGCAAATGTACATGTACTTGCCTTAAATGCAGACATCTTAAGGACAAAATGATGGTTTTCTTTTACTTAGCACAGAAACGAGTGCAAGATGTACTCATTGCAGAAAAAAAAGAGAATAAAATCTGAAGAAAAAATGTAATCTGGTGTGGAATTCTTTAAAACAGGTCACATGGGTTAATGCTTCACAGAAAATATTATTGATCCCAAAATGAAAAAAAGCAGAGGTTCAAGAAATAAATCTAGTGCAGATTTATGACTTCAGACCCTGATGTTACAAAAGTGCGATCCAAGAAATCGATAGACAGATAGATAGACAGATAGATAGATAGATAGATAGATAGATAGATAGATAGATGGATAGGTTATATGTATATAGATATATAGATATACATATAGTTAGATATTTCTATGTCTTGACTCGCCAGCCTCTGCTGGAGGGCGCCTGTGTCTGAAGGCAAAACTTGTTACACTTGAAAATTTGGAAAATGGGCCTTAAATGGCAGTGCCTTTCACTGCGCGTCTATGCAGGGGCAAGTAAAATACCCCACTCATTGGGTAAAATGTACAAAATAGTGCAGACTCCAACCCTCATCATCACGTCTGCCCTAGCTACAAGCTGACTATTCTTCAGACCTTTGGATTTAAGAAAATCCATTTTTACCACATATGTGGCAATATTTGTTTTATCAAATCATATTATTTGACGCCATTTAACACTTCGGTAAAAAAATATTTAATAATACCTTATTAAAGACATTGGTTATAGCATTTACACAATAATTGTCATGATATCATTGTGGAAATCTGAAAAAAAGAAAAAGGTGTCTGTTTACAGCAAAACAAACCTGTGTTAAAAAGGCTGCGTTATTGAGTCACAAATTAATCAAGCTCTGCAGCTGGTGTCATAGCCCATCCTGTATGTTGCAATCAGTTAGCACGTTAGGTGTAAACAATTGATAATGACTTTATTGTCTGACACAGGTGGAATATAATTAGCCAATAAAACTGCTAATTTGTGTTCATCAATATGATATCTATAAATAATATTTGACCAACGCCTTAATCAATAACATTGTTAGTAATAGTGGATTTTCACGGAAGGTTCTTTGTAATTCCACCAGGTGGCTAAAACAGAATACTGCAATTCTATTGGCTGAAAAAGTTCCCACCCTTGGCTGTGATTGGCTGAAGCTGCATCCTAGCAGCAGTATTTTTAGTGCATTTTCATATATAAATATATGTATTTGACACTTTATCATTTACTATAATAGTTGATGTTTGTTATTTTTCTGAGAAAGTTATATTTATGGAATCAGTTAGTTATTACCTACTGTGTCTGAAAGGCAAAATGAGTATTAAGTGGAGAAGAAAAACTTTTGACTTGCTGAATTAAGGGCTGTTCAGTGAAAAGACTATATAATAGTAGTATTTATATTATGAGCTACATTCCAGCTGGATGTCAATCGCACGAGATGGTAAATTGGTGGGGCCTTGTTCTAGGTGTTTATGCGGAGGCAAGTGAAAGACCCCACCCATGGGGTAAATGTGAAACTTGGTGTGGACTCAAACCTTATCTCATCATTATGTCTGCCTCTGGCAGCTGGTCCTATATAAGTTAACTAAGTTTAAGATCCTATACCATTAAGACATGGACACAGACCACAAGAAAAATTAACAGATAAATACATTAAAAAACAAATAATAATAATAATTTGGTTTTGATTTTTAAAATGATGTAAACCTGATTTTCCTAATAACCTTTCTGCTCGTTTTTATGTAAAATTCTCCGCAATCAAACAATCAGACAATTGTTTGAATTGTAAGCCAGTAAAGATATGATCTTCCAAATTGCCAAAGCTACCTTGAAAAGGTCAACGGCGATGTTTATTTGCTAGTTTCAAATTCCCCTAATGGGCAAAACAATAGTTTTTAAGTCAACATTTCGTCCCATTGAATTTCAACTAATTGCTGTCTCAAAATAAAACGTTTAAGAAACGTGAGACAAGTTATATCAGCAGACCATTAAATGTTTACAGATTATTGTTTATTATTCACTAGATAGCTATTAGTAATCGGATACTTAATAATCAATGTTTTGTCTAGAATTTTATAAATGTGTTACGGCTGCTACAACAGAAGTGTTCCAAATATGAATGCATTGAATTGGAAGGTAATAGGTTGAATCTATCAATGTCTACAATATTTTGGTCCACTTAACAGTATACGATGTTGTCCTGTAGATTACTCTGCTTTCATAAACAGACGTAATGATGAGATGATAAGGCTTTGAGTCAACACCATGTTACACATTTACCCCATGGGTGGGTTCTTTTACTTGCCCCAGCATAGACACCGACAACAAGGCACCAAAGCAAAGATGTAGCTCATAAAGGGTGTGCCAAACAGGAGTCGAACCTGGGCTATTGCTGTAACTTGTTTTATACCAGCGCCAAATGATGAAATATAATTGTCTGAAGGTTGGCAAATTGGCTTCTTTTGTCTGTGTGATTTCATTATTGGGGGTAATCCTTTATGACCCAAATATTAATATTTATATTTGATGGGTCGCAATGCACCTTTATAAACTTTAAGAAAAAAATAGATCGCTCAATTTAAATGTGTTTATTTGGCCCAACATCGGCTCAAAATCGGCCACACATCAGGCCTTTGTAACAAGTCATCATTGTACTCGGTATCTATGCTGAGGCAAGTAAAAGACCCCACCCACGGGGTAAACGTGTAACATGGGGCGGACTCCTCCTCTCTCTCCCCTTATCAATCAACCCTCGATAGTGGCAAGAACTTGCCTTAAAAGGCTGTACTTTTAATCTATCTATCTATCCATCTATCCATCTATCAAAACCATGTCTCATCGTTACGTCTGCCTGGGATAAATGGCCATGTGAGCTAAGTTTCAGACCAGTAGCTTTGAAATGATGAAGCATTGCAACAATTGCACCAAAGTAGGTAGACTAACTTTACTGAACTGCTGGGCAGAACCTATGCTTACATTTGATTGGATTGAAATCATAAATATCTTTTCTCCTCCCTTTACAAAGTAACATGAGACGGGGTTCAAATATCCAATTTACATTTGGCTCAGAAAGGCAGAATTTGCAAGCAATATGGCTGAATGCAAATACATAAGGAAGAAGACAAAGGAATTAAACTGTTGTGTCAGGGTTTTACCAACCTCTATGGGTGTATAGCTCTTTGATAAAATGATCACATTTTAATCAGTTTTTTCAATGAAGAAACTGCAATTTATGAGCAGCTTTCATCTGGTTGTCATGGACTGCTAATTTGGTTGAATGCACTGGGTTCGATTCCGGGCCCAAGGGCTGTTTCTTAGTTGAAAGCAATTAACATGGGATGCTCAGTATGGCAGTGTTTTTAACATGGTGTCTATACTGGGGCAGGTTAAATGCCCTATTGGGAAAATGTTTCTTGATTGTCAAGAATCACACACAGTTCTATTAAAAACGGCCTGTCAAATTGAACCTAGACAAAGCTAGACAACTTCTGCTATACGATGCTACCTGCCACTAAACGGAAAGCTGAAGGAATTGAACTATTGGCTGATCTATAAGAACATATTTCTGATATATTAGATACATTTCTTACATTTACCAGGGTTTCTATTTTTTCAGTGTTATAGATGTAGGCTGACTATGAGCTAGGAGTAAACAGGATAGGCTGGCTTTAGCTAGTTATAGCTACAGCCAGGAATAGGTCGCTACAGTCGTCTAGAGTCGACCGTATTTTATGAAACTGCACCAACACCTATATTTAGCTATATTTGGCAATGTCAAGAATGACTTCCCCGCTGTATTCAGCAGAAACTTCATCGTGTTATTTTTATTACTTAGAAGTTAATCATTATATATTGAATTGAAAATAATTTATTTTTGGCAATTAAACAAGAATACAGCATGATATTTTGTTATTTTTTTGGCATGATCAATTTAAAATTATTACATATATTCTATTAGTGTTAAACTTGCCAGGAGACCCCAAAGAACCTCAATTTTTTTTTAATTATTATAACAGTATAAGTTAGTAAAAGAAAAATAGAAAGGAGAGAGTAATTATTATAAGGTGAAATTGCTATATTACATAAATTTGATTTCAATGTGTACAACAAAGAAAAATAATAAGACAAAATACACGTACCGCTAATGACAGAGAATAAAAAAGCAGGCTTACTTACAACTTTATCAATAACTACCAAAGCTATTAGCTACTTTGTCTAACATTTGCGGAACCTTATCCGACAGAACTACCATAAATGTGAAAATTGATTGATCTAAAAGGTGATCTCCCCAGATGGCATTCCAAATCGTATCAACATCGGCACGCTATCGGCGACGTTGAAGCAATGTTGTACCGACGGCAGCCGATATAGAAACGACTCCGGCCCGATTTGGAATGCTATCAGGGTCCATGATGAAACTAGTAACTTGTCAGATATATCCTAATTATACTATATATATAGATTTTATTGACATGTAAAATATCATAAGTGATACATATGTCATTCAGTTAAAAGATAACATAACATACTAACCAAATCATTATACAACACCAGGGGGCATACTTGCCAATGTTGTCAATTCATACCTAACTGATAAATAAGCTATATATATTGTTTTATTCATAATTATGCTTATAGTTGTACATAATTATTATATACCGTAACGGAGGGTATTATCGAGACAGCGGGTATTTTCGACACTCGCATTAAAATGTTAACAATTTTATTAATTATTTGTGAACATTTTAATGCGAGTGTCGAAAATACCCGCCCTGTCGATAATACCCTCCGTTACGGTAGATGTTTTTAATATGTAACTAAATTATGTTCTTGTAGATTTTTATTTTATTTTACTTTATCATTATATATATATATGTGTAGATTTTGAATTTTTATCCTTGTATTTTATTTCTTATGACACATGTATCTTTTTGATGCGCTGCTGTCAATAAAATTATACATATTGCATATTATACACTGCCTGTGCATGGTATCATGCGAGAATGTCTTTTTTCCATATCACCCCTTAAGACAGGAAGGCACGCCGGTGGATTACGTAAGGATTGTGTCATAATTACTCCTTCCTGTTCAGGTATCCATAGCACGGGGACCAATTGGCTAAATAATAGAGCTTTGTAATGCACAATGGCATGATAGTCAGGCAATTAGGCAAAGACATGCCTGTGTCTATCATATGTCAGAAATTACTTATGTAGTACATAGGAAGTCTTGTGTGTAAACCAGGAAATTGTTCTCAGACTATTGTTTTGTGTGAAGTCGGATGAAAATATGTCGCAATAAAAAAACTTTGTATCCACAGCTGGTAGATTATGGAATGTTTTGCCTGCAGATTTAAAATGTGATAGTAATTTAAATATGTTTAAATTCAAACTAAAAATAATTTTTTAAGTGGTGCTTTATGATTTTATTACTTGCCTTTATTTTTATACGTCATTTATGTACATATTTATATATTTTTATGATCATTGTTTAGTTTTTTTGTTACAGGACCAACTTGAAAAACAGCTTTGTCTGAATGTTGTTATCCTGTTTCTAAATATATTGGAATAAATAAATAATAAATGTATATTTTATCAACATGCATGGCCAAATGCGCTACATGCGTTTTCCATGCGTTTGGATAAACGCATGGAAAACACATGGTTTTTACCTCATTTTGCATTTTCCATGCGTTTATCCTTCTCATGGAAAAGGTATCATCAGCCCGCGGATGAAACTGTCTATTTCCATTTTTTGATGAAAATGTGGAAACTGACAGTAAGTAGAGTCTTTCATGTTCCAATAAATCCTGTACCCTCCAGCATTAAATTTCAATTAAAAAAGCCTAGTCAAAAGTCTTCTATGATATCATTTTTACTGTAGAATTTGCCTCATAAAACCTGCTAATAAACAGAGATGTGCTAAACAAACCTCCTATGTTTGTCATGTAGCACACACACAACAAAACGACATATATTATTAACAGAACTGCTTTCTTATAAAACCTGCTTTCTCCATAAAATAAAATTCACAAACCAACTGAAAATGTGTTTATTATTGGGTTGTGTATGAATATATCAATCAGTTGGTCAAATATATTGAATTAAATTTGATTTAAAAACCCAGTATATCCATGTCAATTGGTTACAAAAAATCATATTACCACTATTCTCCAAATAAAAAAATGTATGTTAATATGATGTAGTGTAAGTTAAAATTCTGACTCATTTAAGACAACCTCACTATTAAGACCTCCGTAATTAAATCACAATTACAAAAAGTCCCCAGCATAGACACACGAAATTGTGTTCACTCTCCTCCATTATGTCCGCATGCTGTTGTGTAATGTTATCGGCTTCTTACATAATTTACATAATTTACATAATTTGCCTGTGCAACTTAGTCCTGATTACATTATCACAGCTGAGATAACTCTTCATTTGCACATATATGGGAAATTTTCCTGATGAAGTACGGATAGCTATTGTAATTAAGAATGAACTCTTTTGTCATTACACTCCCACGACATACATAAAATAGATAAATAAAAAAGATAACATATCAGAAGGAAAAAATGACATATAAATTGTGTATAAATTTACTGCAATGTAACTTCGCCACTAAGACAACAGTGTTTAAATGTACTAGCCTTAATTATGAGGTGTTCTTAATAGTGAGGTGGCGTTAATTTAACGTTTCATCATATACTGAAGCACATTTTTGTTGAAATAGGCCTATTAACTTCAAGGGAAAAGGTGCAGTATAGCGGACCCAGATTTATGACCATATTTAACAAGCCTCATTTCCAGGCCTATGACGTAAAATGCTTGAAATGTAATTATGAAGTCTCAAACTAATGTAGTTATGACGGCGGTTTCATCTCACGGTAAAGACAGTGTTTATTTTTGCTTTTTCTTGGGGGCTGCCGCCCCCTGCTTATCTACACCAAATGCTATTTTAATTGTGCTAGAACTTCAAACTTGTGAAATATTTAATAAAATTTAATTTTTACTGGCCGCCAAGTATGGGCATAAATTTGGGTCCGCTCTACTGCACTAAACCCATGTTTTGTAACCAAGAATAATTATTTTCATTCCCAAAAGTTGTGATTTTATCCTCAGTATTAAGACACTTCAGATATAATATCAATCAATCAATCAATCAGTCAATCTATTCATTCATCAATCCATCAATTAATCAATCATTCAATGAATCAATCAATCCATTCATCCATCCATCCATTAATCAATCAATCAATCATTCAATCAATCAATCAATCCATTCATCCATCCATCCATTAATCAATCAATCAATCATTCAATCAATCAATTATTAACTTTCTATACAGCCTACAACAAACATATAGTCATTTTGTCACGATTCGAACCCAAAATTAACATTTTGTCTTATTGAATTACTATCGTGTCTTGTTTAGGTTGCAAAAAAATCCACAAGCAAGTTTGGGCGCTTCAGAGCCCGTACATGACATTTATTGTTGTAAATACTGATGGATTGCGTGGGCAAGTCAATTGTATTTAAACCAGACACTGCCATACAGATGAATCGCATCTTGAGACCATCTTCCTAAGACCATCTCACTTTTAAGAACACACCACTATTTAGACCACATATAACTATTTGGACTATTAAGACTTCATTAATAAGTCCACCTCACTATCAAGAAAGTACAACTTGACATTCGTTTTAACTAGCACGCTTATGAAAATCTGGTATTCAAGAATAATACCATTGTTACAGTCCAGGGATGAGTGGTGGTGGTGTATTGGGCTTTACATCCTGTATTTCTGCACCTGATGGGCTAATTAGGACAGGTAGGGACCATGGCAATGAGACGAAGGATGAAACAGCCATCCAACATAAGCTCGACCAGGAATTGAACCTGGGATTGTCCAGGGATGAAAGGTTTTACCTATATTATATTTTATGCCGTATCTGCATTTAACAACGAAAAATCCAGCTCTAGCGAATGCTTTTGACAGTCCCAGAGAAAGGTCAACTCTGACCTCTGAATATACATGTAGGCCCTAACTGCATTTTTCTCACTTTAAGAAGAAGATACATATCCACACATGACATTTGGCTCATTTCATACAAATTCTGTATCTAAAAATAAATTTACGATTAAATGTAAATCATCTCCTCCATTAAAATGCACAGATAAAGCACGTTTTCAAAATACACATTGTTATCTTAATGTCAAACGTTATCGACATATTTGCTCTGTGATGAGATTGTGTACACACTCTGCGCAAAAATGACCGTAAAAACTACACCGAGAACAAAAAAGTGTCTGGTGCTACCCCATAATAGCTTAAAAGACCTGCCGCAACAAAGACAGCCTATAATGTACATGTATCTGAGGATAGGATACATGTGTTATAAACTAATGGATGGCTATGAAGATAGAGCCACTGACAAAAATATAAATAACAAAAAACAACAACAAAAATTGACAAGAAAAACTTATATGTAGGAAGCTCAGGCATGTTATTTAAATTGACAATTTTCCTAATGAAAGCCTTAACTTATACATGTATTATACTGTGCTATATTGCATTATATTGCCTTATATTGCAATATATTGCATTATATTGCATTATATTGTATTATATTTTATTATATTGTGCAATGATCCAGCAAAGATGATATATTGTTTTATTATAATACAATAAATTGTATTGTATTTCATTGCATTGTATTTTGTTGTATTGTGTTCAATGTTATTCATATATATATATATATTTATTTTACAAAATTTATAAACATCCAAATTCATTAGTTTAAAATGCACTAGGGCGTTGTACAAATAGCAATATATATAACAAAAAATATATATATGAACCATGATTAACAGATTACCAGCTGTCCACACAATTTTACGCTATTTACCCCATGGGTGGACCTTTTCATTTGTCCCAACAAAGACACCGAAGATTGTTGCAGTCTGAAGGTGAAATCTGAGACGTGCTACCCATTCAACATAACATGCACAGACGGTACAAAAAAAGAGAATGTTATGTAGCCTATATATAATGTCAAAATATCATAATCATCTGTATAGAATTAAAAGTATCAGTCCAAAAACTGACTCAGTCTGTGCTGGTTTTAGCCGCACAAATAAAACAAATCATAAATTACTTTTATGACATTTCGCGACATGAATTTCTTGCAATTCAATTCGATAAATCGAGCAAAAATACTCAAATTATATCTAAAATTAGCTAAGTATATAACTTGTTGGATTTTGATATGCTACATATATTTTTGTATCATTTTACGTCTTAGGGAAGTTCTCATCTGACATCAGATGATGTCAGAGGCTCACATGAGATGTCCTGGGCTATGTAGTGTAAAGATAAGATCAGATAAGATAAGATAAAACTTTATTCATAGTCAGAGGTGTAAAACAAACAGTAGAACATAAGCTTTAAAGCTTTTAGCCGATTAAATACAACAACAAAATGAAAATATATATACAGATGATTTGCAAGAGATTATCACTGAACTTTACAATGATCATAAATTATTTTGCTGACAGATTATGCATGATCCACAATTGCAACTTTCCCCGGAACTGCAACGTCTTAACAAATCTTTAAACTTAGCTAATTCATCGACCTCTTTTAATTCAACAGATAAAGAATTCCAAATCATAGCACTTGATGCATAATAGACCTGATACCATTGAATAGTGTGCTAAACTGTCTTGTATTTTCGCCAGGCTTGACCTACTGGTACTTAATATAAAAATATAAACCTTGGCAAATGTAAGAAATGTATCTAATATATCATAAATATGTACTTTTAGATTCACCTTTGAGTAGCCAGCTTCAGCCAGTCAAGTTCCATTTAGTGGTAGGTAGCATTGTATAGCAGAAGTTGTCTAGCGTTGTCTAGATTCAATTTTACCAGCAGTTTTTTAATGAAACTAACTGTATGTAGCTCTGGCATTCTATATAACCAGTAGCAGGCAGATGTAACAATAAGATGAAAAGCTGTGGAGTCCACACAATGTCACAGGTATTCCCTATGAACCCAGAACCTACAGTATAATTGATAAACACCTTACCGATATACATGCTATACCACTGATCTTATGGTGATAATAATGATGTTTATAATGAATGAATGCATTTTATCGATATGATTAGCTTGAGATTATCTCTCATCTCATATGGCGTAATCTGCCTGGTAAAGAATGAACTTGTTATAGGTCTTGCCATGTCATGGAGTACTTCGTAAACAAAATCTGCTAGACTAGTTTTCCTTGTTACGTAAAGCATTTGTTTTATATGTTGGTCTAGCAGTTGGATGTATGGGCTATCATAATCATTGCAAACTAATCACGTGGTTCTTTTATTTAGTTTGTCAAGTTTCTTGCTTTGTCCTATTGTGGAAGTATCATAAACAAGTGTGCAATGACAACATTAGATGAGATAAATAATTTGTATATTATGAGTTTACTTGTGTAATCAATGTGTTTACATAGTCTTAGGAGTGCATTAATTTGTTAAGCTGCTTTTCTACTAATTATTGATACATGGTAGTCAAAATTCAGTTTGTTATCGATGGTGATACCTAACAGCTTAACAACAGACTCAGACTGTATTATATGATTGTCAATCTCAAAATGTATGGAAAAAATTTTGCTACTCAGACATATTGCTTGGAATTTAGATGCATTTGCTTTCATAAAATTATTTCTGAAAACATGCAATTGCTAAAGCGGAAGCTTCTTCAAGTTTGTCCTTTATGACCATTGGGTCTCTGTGTGCATAATATAAGGTGTTATCGTCAGCATAATTGTAAACACTGCCTGAACTACTTAATTCAAACAGAAAATTATTTCTGAAAATGTAAAATAAGAGAGGACCTAAGAGAGAACCTTGGGGAACACCAGTTTTCAAATTTAACCATTCGCTTTTAATGTTACCTAGTTTTACTTTTTGTTTTCTATTTTTTAAGTAGTCCAGTATGAATTAACAGGCTTCACGTGATGACCGCATATGTGTGCAATAGGCCATGAGACAGGTTGTCAAAAGCTTTAGATAATGGTTGTGGTATTTCAAGACACCAACAATCCAGCTAGGATCTAGCTCATGAAGCCTGCCGGACCGGGATTCGAACCTGGGACCTTCAACTAGAAGAACTTATTAACCACTAGGCCAACCAGATGGTAAAGTGTTTTTTCCCAGATTCGAACCCCAACCGTGGCACTCTTCATCAGCTACACCCAAGCTGCTGGATGTCGTTAAGATGAGACATTAAATTGGCAGTCCCTTGTACTCGGTGTCTATGCTGGGGCAAAAGATCCCACCCATGTGGATAATGTGTGGACTCCTCCTCTCTCTCTCTCACCTCATCAATCAACCCTCGATAGTGGCAAGAACTTGCCTCAGAGGGCTGCACTTTCCATATCATATCTTTCTTATCTTAATGTATGAAAAACCCTTCTGCATCTTAGACATCCCGGATCTTTGGTCTACTCTTTGAGACAGCTACTTTGCCCTGGGCCAGAGTCCAGTTGATTAAATTTCGCAAATGGTCCGGCTAATTACATTGATGGCCATTAAACCCCAGTAAAAACCATTAAACCCTGGAAATATTAGCCGAGGCCTGCATGTATGCACTCTCAGAACAAACTCTTTATTTGTTTATTTGTTTGTGTTTGTTTGATTTTTAACTTGGATGTTGTCAATGCCCCCAATGGAACCCTGTCTTTTCTTGTTGTATTTTCAAGAATTTTCTGTCTTCCTCATTTTAATTAATGTCATAGCGTCTAGATGGCTGATTTCAAACAAGTTGTTTAGCATATCTTTAAACTGCTTCTGATTTTCTAAGTCTTTTTTGTTACTTCTTTTGTCGTGCCTGCTATGCCTTACATAAAGATCCTTGATTTTCTTAATAACATTCCGTTTTTCTGTTGTTGGTATCCTTGATTTATTCCAAAATGGAATGACTTGGTCATACTACCTGCTTGCACATGTATAAAGAAACTTTTAATTTCATCGAAGAACATGAAATTGCTCATAACACCATGGCCAGAGGGTAAACGAGCACAAGTAATGGTCTCCTTAGGCTATCCTATTAATGGCACTAAATTGGTTTTCCTTGTGGTCTTTCAGCCATTGCAACTGTAATGCCATAAGTTCAGTCTGACAGAGACACAATCACTGCTCAGCGCTCAGGAGGATTTGCTAGATAATCTTTTCAAACTAAATCTCCCCAGCATCAGCTGTACCACTGACAACTAAGCTTACATCCACTTCAGGATTAAGAAAGAGCAACCAGGTAAACTGAGATCTTTCAAAAGATTCATCTGTTAATTAATTGCTTCTTTTTCTGGTGTAAGTATAACAATGTGTCATATCTTGAAAACTGTGCATGACACAGACATGGTATACTATAGGTACTAAAATGTTCAGAATATACACAATGCAAAAAAGCTATTTTCGGCAGAAACAAATAGCACAAAACTTCATTTCATCTATTTGGCATTTGGGGGAGTTCTGAAATCCCTTCAATGAGCCCAAAGTTTGCATTTGAGACAGAATGGGTTCACAGAAACAATTTAAGCCCTAATGGGCTATAATATCACCCTGACCCCAGTGCACCCAATATTATAGCCCTGTGCTTGTCATTATCTGAACTGGCTGACCAATCATAAACCTAGGAATCTGGAGCAGCTGCAGGACAGGTCACATCTTGTCAGTTAAGAATTTGAAATTCATTCAGTAACCTTTGGAGGGATACTAGCAAAGTTGGATTTTAAATTAATTCATTTATGGAGGGATATATACCATTTATCACATCATTGCATGGTAAGTGAAGTTTTTTCTAACCACTGAAAATATGTTGCACATGCTGATTTATATATGATTTGGTGTTAAGTCTAGTTTCTGAATATAAATTCATTTCAGGGATCTATGGAACCTAGGAATATTTAGATAATAAATATTCCTAGATGGAACTATGGATGCAACTTGGCTGAAGAATTCTGATATACATGAATAAAACTATATATTTCTTTAAAACTTAATTAATTGCAACAGTCCCATGTATAGATCGATTTACATCACAATATAATAAAGTTTTTTTCTTAATTTTAAACTTGTGTGTTAAATTTTTCCAAAGATTGTAAGCAAAGTTTGTCTTAAAGATGTCGTCAGATGATGTCTAAAAGACGTCATCTGATGACATATTTTAGACGTCAGACATTGGTCAACTAAATACGTCTAAAAGACGTCATCTGATGACGTATTTTAGACGTCAGATATTGGTCAACTAAATACGTCTAAAAGACATCGTCAGATGACATCTTTTAGACGTCTCATATAAGACGTCATTGAAGTTTGCATATGAGACCAGTATGGGCTAGTCATGAGACGTCTTGCAGAGACGTCAAAATGACGTCAATAAGACCACTTTTGCCCACTGGGAAGAATTTTAGACTTTTTTTTTCTTTTTTTTTGGACACCCTACTAGGCATTAATAGCAGCCTGCGGTTGCCATGGATACCAAAAGCGTGATGGCATTAGAAAGTACTTGTCATAAGATTTCATATTTGTTTTCTACATAGTGCAGCTGTGAAGTAATATATCTTTGAAATGGAATAATTCTATTGGTGAACTTGACCTTTGACCACCAAGTTCTTTACCAAATTTGCACTCCTATACCCTTTGCTATTAACTAGCATTAGGTGAAGCTGTGGATTATTGAACCATGCTCCATAACAAGAAGTTTGGAGATAGGTCTAATAATAATAATAATAATCAACTGTATGGTCATCCCACCGACGGCCGAGTTAGCTCACCTCCGCCGCTAATTACAATCATAGGCTAATTGCCCTTACCAACTTAATCACAGCAGAGAGTAGTCATGTAATTAAACTTGAAAAGGAATTTAAATTATTTTCATATTGTGTTTTCTTAATGGGAAAAAGGTGCATTGATCTCATTTTATACAATTAAAAAAGATAAAAATGGCCTTATTGTGGAGTTAAGTATTAAGAGGAAAAAAAATTTTATTCTCTTTTTATTGATCAGGTGTTATAAAAATAATAATAATCCCACTTGCCTTTTATTGTTGTGTAATTATTTTTATTGTACAATTATACCTGATTACAAATGTAAATGTGCTTTTTCCGTGAAGAAAGAATTACCCATTTATAAATATACATTATTTGAATGGATTTCTTCTGTACAATGTCATTATTTCTATATTAAAAATAAAAAAAAAGATTATGTTATTTCTCAAATTATATAATGTACTTAATACCTAACAAAATTACCTATATGTTCATGGATAAATGGTATCGAGTCAATTCGTAGACACGCAAAATCGTCGACACGCAAAATCGTTGACAGCAAATTCGTTGACACCAACCCGTTGACATGAGGGCGACCGACTGGTTGACAAAATATTTCTTCGGGCGACAAACTAGTTGACAGAAATCCGGCGCTATACTTAATCACAGATAAATACTGCCTTTAGCAAGCCGGCGCGCCGGCCTCCCAACCAAATGACTTGATTGCAATTAGCGTAAAATGCCACCCCTTTTTTTACAGCATCAGATAAAAGGTGCAAGAAATTTGTGGTGAGCATCACTTGCATCATTGTGACCTTTGTGTACAATTGCAAATTTGAACATTCTGAAGATGCCTTCTAAAAGCCGAATTAGCCCTGTGCCATCTGTGACAGGAGAGTTACTCGTAGTCACAATGCAATTCTTTGTGACCAATGTGAACTTTGGTGCCACCCCAGCTATCAGGATGGTAAATATTATTTTTCTTTGATTATATATCTTCCATAAACACACGATAAATGAAACATACTTTTCTTTCATGTAAGTGATCCTAATGATACAACTGAATCGATATATCCAATTTAAGTCTATTATTAAAAAAGGTTTAGTATTGACTCAAACTTTTTGTAAGATACATATATAAAAAAATTGTATTTCTGTTCCAGGTATCACAGCTGAGCAGTATGCTACCATGCATGACGAATTCTAGTGGATCTGCCCTAAGTGTCGTCCAGCTGCTGAAGACCCCTCACCAAAACGTCCCAGACTATCTGCCATCGACCTCCCTGGACTGCCTGCAGCCAATTCAACAAGGTTTTCTGGGGAGTTCCGAATGGGACGAGCTGCAGCGGATTTTTCCCTGATAAGACTGAAAGTTAATTATTTATGTTTTTCAAAGGGTAACCCATCAGTATGTACACTGTTTTTCATTGAAACCCTTTAATTTAACCAAAGAAGTAAAAATGTTCATATAATGTTTATAAATATTTTCTAAAATTATCACAGTGCACAGTGATGTTATATACATTAATTGTATGTACAATATTAGACATGGACGTGTAGAATACAATAGGTTTGTGTGCATCCTCATCCTAATTCTCCATCACATTATTTACCCCTCTTCTCTCAATTAAATTCCTTACTAATAAACAACAAATAAATAAAAAATAAAAGAGCAAAAAAAAAGTACCCGCCAACTCGCTTTTCCACACCTCTGTGGTCCTACCCAAAAAAAATAATCCCTAAGTACTGTTGCTAACCTGATACCTAATAATAGTATCCATCATTTTGCAAAGTTTCAGAGCTGTATCACATAGTTTTCATTAGAACCCTGACTATAATTATTGTACAAGCAATTTTTTCTCATGGTGATGCTGTTTCACATGTGAAAGCATAAACGATATAGTAAATTGCATAAACGATATAGTAAATTGCATAAACGATATAGTAAATGGCATAAACAATATAGTAAATTGCATAAACGATATAGTAAATTGCATAAACGATATAGTAAATGGCATAAACGATATAGTAAATTGCATAAACGATATAGTACATTGTATAAAAGAAATACTAAATCATTTAAATGGATTACTAAATTATTTAAACAGATTACTAAACTATTTAAACGGATTACTAAATTATTTAAACGGATTACTATATCGTTTAAATGGATTACTAAATTGTCCGGATCTTCGTAAATATTTGCATACAATTATCTATCTACAGTATTACGGCTAACGGCACTCAAAGTTGGTGTCGACAAAAGCGGGAATAACGTTGCAAACTTATACATACATATGTATATGACTTAATAGCTTCTTGTCGCCCTTGCCTGTATACCCAGCTCTTTCTATTACTTTAATTGCGTAATGTTCATATTGAAATGACGTAATTGCCATCATGTGATGGAATATTGGCGGGTTTTTGGAAGAAACCTGGTTGCATGGTTCGTACGAAAAAATAGATAGGTTCTTTTTAGGGGTGGGTGCATGAGTTAACATATCAAATTAAATTGAAGTATTAACTGCCATGGCAGCTTTTGATTACAAATGCTTTGTTCTTCCTGGAAGAAGGAACTCGCTTAATTGCAATTTACCCTCAAGTGGCACTTTTGATTAATAAAATGAAGGTCAGCCAGTCCCAATTGTAATTCAGCTGGCCTTGAGCAGTTGATTGCAATGTATAGGCCTATTTGTCAATGATCTCTGAAATATATCAGTAGGTTTGTAATAACGTTCGGTAGGCGCCAAATACTAGGAGGTAGAAAATCAGTGGTCCACCAGCAAAATTTGTAGGGTGGTCAATAATATAGTCAAGTATGATTAATTTTAATGATATCTCGATCCATGCTAATTGCTAATTGAACTAATTCCATATTGTAAACCGCATAAGTGCTAGATTCTAATTGCCAATTATCATTTTTTTTGTAAATGGTCATCTCATAAACCTCTAGGGCACCAACATTTATGAGTCTGTACTTTTTACACAATAGAGACCAACTTACCAAACCCTGAATATAAATTAATTGGCTAATTAAGATACATAAATAGTTTTGCTGTCACATGTAAATTTGTTTAGGTGAAATAAGCTGTCCAAAGATTTACACTACATGGAAGTTTGTGAATGAACACGAAAGCTATAATAAAATAAGTATTGATTGGTTTTATTTGGGCCATATTGCAATCTATTTGGCCCATTTTTTAGCACATTGGGTTCTTCCCACATTGAAGTAAAGTGCGATTAAGACCTCCTTGCTGAAATTATCAATGCTATCACAGATTTAAATAAACTGCATATAATTTACTGAATTATTGGCAAAATAATAAATTGTTTAAACAATATAGTAAATCGTTTAAACAATTTACTAAATTGTTTCTACAATTTAGTGTGTTCTTTGTGTCTGCAATTATTACATGTTTGTACAATTTATTAAATCGTTTATACAATTTAGCAAACCATATTTAAAATCTAGTATTTCTTTTGTTCAATTTAGTATTTCTTTTGTTCAATTTAGTAATTAGTTTTTACAATTTATTATTTCGTTTTAACAATTTAGTATTTCGTTTTTACAATTAGTATTTTTTTTTTTTTTCATATTTCAATTTATTATTTCGTCTATACAATTTAACTAAAATGGCTTCCGTGCACACCAGAACCCCAAATATTTGCTCACGTAATGGGTGTGACTACAACGATAGGACTAATTAGCCTCCCTGGCAGAGTTGAGGCGGTTCAACTTTTAGACATTAACCGAAGTAACTGTTGCGGGGGGGGGGGGGGGGGGGGGGGGCTTTCAGCATGCTGATGATAATGCGCACATATTGCTGCAATTCATTAAGGCTGATGCAACCTTTGATTGACTGTAATAGAGCACGACTACAAATCTAATCTATTTACAGCTGTATAATGTAACACGCTATTGTCAATGTAACTGAAGATATTAAACCTGACACCCCACCCACTGCTTTTATTAACCGGTTTGCGTCAGTTTCTCATACTTTGTGTTAAATGAACACGATTTTGGTATAAGAATAACTTTCTAATTGAGTTCTTGCATGGAATATTTTCACTGGATCCTCTTTGCATTATCTTTCATAGTCTCCTTGTCTCTTCGTAAGTTAAACTTATTACAGTTGGGCAGTAAAAAGAACACTAAAACATAAGCAAGAATACTTTCAGTTGACTACACTGATAAACTGAATAAAATGCAAAGAAAATAAGTTTACTATGACATAAAATCAAATATAAATTACAGAGGCATAAAATGGACGCACCACATTGGCAAGATGGTTTCCATTCCTTTAAAACCTTTCTAAAATCATTGATACAGTCTCCTATTCTCCCACGGCCCCCTCCTACTGGCTCCTCAACCTTCTTCTCCTCCTACACCTGTCTCCTCTCTCTCTCTCTCTCTCTCTCTCTCTCTCTCTCTCTCTCTCTCTCTCTCTCCCAATAGTGGATTTTCACGGAAGGTTCTCTGTATTGCCACAAGGAGGCTAAAACAGAAAACTGCAATTCTATTGGCTGAAAAAGTTCTCGCCCACTGTGATTGGCTGAAGCAAAATGCATCCTAGCAGCAGTATTTTTAGTGCTTTTCAATGTAAATTTGACACTTTATCATTTAGTTGATGTTTGTTATTTTTCGGAGAAAGTTATATTTATGGAATCAGTTAGTTATTAACTACTGTGTCTGAAAAGCAAAATGAGTAATAAGAGGAGAGGAAAGACTTATGTCTTGCTGAATTCAGGGCTGTTCAGTGAAAAGAATTTATTATTCACCTCCTACTAAGCCCATCCATCCTTCTCTCCTCCTGCCCTTAACTCCATCTCCAGCCTCCTAGCTCCCACTCTCCCACTGCCACCTCCTAAGTACACGTAGCTCTTTTACCTCAGTAAGGTTCCCTCAGTAACAACACTCAACTGCAGTTCATCATTATATTTACCCCTCCCGCCACACAGTCCGTCTAAGTCGACGTTCGTTGCTTGTCTGTCTGACAGCTTTGTACCTGTTTCTCAAATATCCCGTTCTTGTTCTTATTGCAAATGAGTGTATACTCTATAATTTCACATATAACGAGTTGTCTCAGACAACGATAAATGCTTTTCAGCAATCAACTTTTAGCCAGGATTTTTTCGCAAAATGTCAAGAAGGGAAGTAATTGGAGCCAGGGACCTAGTAGAACACAGTGGAACCTACTCTTTTCCCAGAGTTCATCAGCCCTTTCCCCGGTGTTGTGTAATTATGCTCCACCATCACTGTAATGAATCATATGGTATTTTCCAAAATTATTATTATTATTAGGCTATGCCAATGGGCTATTGTCTCAATTGTCAATAATTTGTTAACTAGAAGTGAAGTTATCAATATTTTTATGGTATGGCAGACGGACGGCGGGGGGCGCTGGCTGAAACGTCCAATTGGTGCGGTCAGCTTTAACTTTAATTAAAATCTCTAAAAAAGGGTCTTGCTCATCATATCTTATGTTAAACTACAGAACTGCAGACAGAACTTGTATGTAAAAGAAATTAAATGAATTTTTAACTAACTATTACGTAAAAGTACATAAAACAGCATAAAAATTATTTTCGGACGTTTAAGACACTTTTCGTACGTTTAGGGAATCGGACTTTATGGGTTTGGACGTTTCGGTTTTCGGACGTTTTGACCTGATACCCATTGAAAGATATTAAATTGATGGCTGTAAGTGAGATAGTTTGGTTGCATTCACCTTAAATTGATTCTGTCCGTGGTCCTTTTGTTAAGCATCCATTTGAAATTTTCAGTGACTTATAATGGTTCTGTAACACAAAATCCCTATGAGAGGTACCTATAGAAAAAGACTTTAAGATTAGATGTGGTTTCAGCTTTTGGAAAGATGGCGGTGACCACTCTCCTGGTTGGGGGATGGGACATGTCACCAACTGTCTCTGTCCAATACCTTCAGGCCGTTGCCCTTGAGATGACATTCTCCTATTACGTACAGCCTCTGTGTAATTCCTTACATGATATTTTATTACAGCCTAATTTTGTTGATTTTGTGTTCGCCAAATGACAGTGAGCCACTTTGACATTGTGTTAATCGCCAGGTCCTGTTGACTGCATTAACTAGTATATACATATACTTGCAGACATTATTGACAAATCAATTGCCAATTTTCTGACTGACAATGAAATCTATCTATATGATACCAAATCTGGTATTTTATCCATAGCAAGATATAGCAGCATGCCGTATTGATGAGCCCCATGACAGCCTCCAAGAACCTACATACATTAGAACGAGGGTGAGCAAATCTCAAGTGCTATCGCTAGTATCTGGGTTGTACTTTCCGTCGTTTCTCAAGCATTGAGCCCTTCAAAGTTCTTAACCCCCTCATGACAAGACAAACCATTTGACAACACAGGAAATTGCACTCTAGTCACGTGTATCATACCAATCCCTTACGGAATGAACTTACGGGTTAGGATATTATAAAAAAAAAAATATGCATGCTTTTTTTTTTTCAACAGAATTTAGACCAGGAAAGATATCTACATATTATTTTGTAATATCACTAAATTCATATTTTACAATACGCCATGTGTTACAGAACAGTACTTATTTTGATATATACTCAGAAACCTGGGTTAAGGTATTTGTTGTTTTCAGCATAGGGATGTGTGCTTGAACTTAAGTGATTATAGAACATTTAGGAGTCACATGTTGGAGATGCATGTGAACTGGCCACTTTATTTCGGCTCCAAAACAAAACAGTTATTAACACAAAAATTATCACATTGGAGTAAAGAGACCCCCTCTATGGCAAAAAGTTTGCTGCCAGTCGAGGGAGCAACCTCATGAGGAAAATGTAATTATACATATCTACAATTGTGGTTTATTCATAGTTAAAAAAATATTGTACCATAAATAGTTTATCTATGGGAAAGCATGTATATGGTCTGCTATAAGCCTGTGCATATAGCTCTCAGCTGACTTCACACGATACCTTCAGTTGACAGAACTTTCTAAACTCCCTAGGGAGCATACAGCTGTCGCCGAACACATTGCCACACAAGTCAAGTCTGTGCCAACTCCGCCTATAGCCTATCTCTCCATTTACACCTGGGTGGAGTGAAGCAGTGGTTGAAGGAGGATCTGCTCAGAACCTATGATCAAATGCATAGGAGTCCAGTGCTCGATCCACTAGACCACGGCACCCACAATGGACATCCGGCAATGAGTTAATTTTGTAATAGTAGTGCTAGCAGTAGTAGTAGTGGTAGTAGTAGTAGTAGCAGCATTAGAAGTAGCAGCATTAGCAGCATTAGTAGCATTAGTAGTAGTAGTAGTAGTAGTAGTAGTAGTAGTAATAGTAGTAGTAGTAGTAGCATCAGTAGTAGCATCAGTAGTAATAGTAGTAGTAGTAGTAGTAGCATTAGTAGTAGCAGCATTAGTAGCATCAGTAGCATCAGTAGTAGTAGTAGTAGTAGTAGTAGTAGTAGTAGCATTAGTAGTAGCAGCATTACTAGCATTGATAGCATCAGTAGTAGTAGTAGTAGTAGCAGTGGCAGCAGCAGCAGTAGTAGTAGTAGCAGTGGCAGCAGCAGCAGCAGTAGTAGTAGTAGTAGCAGCATTAGTAGTAGCTGCATTAGCAGCATTAGCAGCATTAGCTGCATTAGCAGCATTAGTAGTAGCAGCCATAGCAGCATTAGTAGCATTAGTAGCATCAGTAGCATCAGTAGTAGTAGTAGTAGTAGCAGCAGCATTAGTAGTAGCTGCATTAGCAGCATTAGCAGCATTAGCTGCATTAGCAGCATTAGTAGCAGCAGCAGCAGTAGTAGTAGTAGTAGCACAAAGCTGGTAATGTACGTGTGCAATAAAAATCCAACTGACAATTAAAACGGTATCCTAGGAAACAAATTAAAACTTAAGTTCACTTAGGCTACTTAAATGATGTCATGTCAATTGTAAAATTTAATTAAGTGATCACTCCAATGTCAGAATCAATTAAGAGAGAGAAATAATTGTTTTAGGACAGAATTTAAGCTTATAATTCTTTGCAATTGAATTTTGAGTTGAACAAGAAAGACAGGAAAGTGACATGCTAGTTTTAATAAGACAATCAATTATTCGTGTGTTCAAAATTAATGTACAAAATGTTTTCTGTCATACTTAATCACACAAAGACATGAATCGTGCTCCCAGGTCTCAATGTCTGAATTTCTACAGTGTATTGGCCTGAATCTTAGCCAACTATCAGGGGCAGTCATAATGATGAAATGATAACGTTTTGGAATCCACACCAACAGAGTATACCTTCTCTAGAAGTGATTTATTTATGCTATTTTCACCTTGTTATTACTTCTGCTTTTGCTCAAAATTAAGACCAATATGGCTTTGGTGGAGTTAAGCTTTAATCTCATAGATAGAAAGATAGAAAGATAGATAGAGAGATAGATAGATAGATAGATAGAGAGATAGAGAGATAGAGAGATAGATATGGAAAGTGCAGCCCTCTAAGGAGGAGTTCACCCAGGGCACACATTTGGCCCGTGGGTGGGGTATTTTACATGCTTAAGCATAGACACTGATAAGATAAGACAAAATAAGATAAAATAAGATAAAATAAGATTAGATAAGATAATATGTGAGAATTTTGGCTTATCAGTGCACAGTCAGAAGCACATTAAAGAATGAAACATTCTTACTAACATTCAGGTTGATCATTTATTTATTCTTTTTTTTCTTGCGAGCGCTGGTCAGTGTCTTCTTGATCATAATCTAGGAAGTTTTGATATTATTCATTGGTTAGATATCTGGCCATTTGTATCTGTTCCGTGCTTTATAAGCAAACCATGACCTAAATTGTCTATAAATTATCATTTAAAAGGTCACTATGACAACACTATTTTTATTTCTCATTTCAGGCATGATCCAATTCATGGCAACAGCTGCAGAAGAAAACATGGATTACTGTTTGAATTTTGAAACATCGAGATTATGATCATCTTAACATTAAGTTTATATTGGATGAATAACAACGTGTCCATGAATATAAAATCAAATGGAATGGCACCATTTTGGCTTACAATATTTAGTGGTATACTACTAAGTCAGTAGACAAACATGGACAATTTTTTTCTTCACAAGAAAAGAAGACTAAGTTGAATACATGCTGAGCGATTCTGTGCATTGTACGTGGCATGCAAAGTATGGATTACATGTTTTATCATCAGCTAACTGTTTGGTGACTCAGGTTTAAAAAAAAACCCAGAGATTCTAGATTTTGCTCATTTGCAATTCATGGATTAGCAGGAACGTTTACAAGCACTTCAACAAATATGAGGGGTTAAGGAGCTGCAACTACATTTATAACACGTGCATCCATTGATATTAATGTCATCAAGACGGTTTTGAAATATTTCCGTATAATTATACAGAATAATAGATTTTGCATTCAAACTGTCAAGTCAAAATGTCAGGGAGTATCATCTGTCCTGCTTTGTATGATGGTGACGTGTAGCAGGATTGGATAAAGACTCAGGTTTACCAACTATAAGTGACTATATAAAACAGAAATGTCAGTTGTCACTGCTGACAGAAGCACATTCAGTGATAATATCAACAACCTGGATGGTAGGGAGGCAGCAGGAGAAGGGC
>OW028586.1:9216789-9326789 GCA_932294295.1 Alitta virens
ATTTCATCATGGTCTTAAATCTATCTCCATTGTTTAGTTGCTCAAAATTATCTATGTAATCATTAGCTACTTTAAGGATTTTCTCACAACTAAGTTTATTATGCGGACATACTATGAGACAATGTTTTTCATCTTCAATTTCATGCATACTGCATTTTAGGCATAGCCTCTCAACTGTTGGCAATATGGGATTTTCATGTCTACCTGTTTCAATACGCAAATTATGTGAGCTTACTCTAAATCTGGCGATTTTATTATACATTTTTCTGCTTAGGTTTAATAAGAGATAAGGTTCTAGTCTATAATCAGTCTTGAAGAGTTTAAAAGTTCTAAGTTTTGGCTGTAACGTGGAATCATTTATTTTAGCTGATATAGTTTCCTGACATTTATCATATATTTAAGATTTGAATGTTTTAATAATGGATTCTAGCTCATTGTTTGCTAGTCTTATATGGTCTCTTTGCGGATAATGTTCATTGAGTATATGAATAATTTTTGCAACCCAAGCGTTATTACCGGAAATGTTAAACTCTTTTTGCTTGTTTAAACATTTTTTAAGAATATTATTAGCTGGCAGTTTTTCCAGGTTAATCCAGTAGTTGATTATTCCGAACTGTTGCTGCACATGTAATGGGAATCTGCCTGTCTCACTATACACTGCTTGTGATGAGGTCTGTCTCCTAACTCCCAGCATATTTTTCAGATATCCTAATTGTACCTTTTCTAGGTTATTAACAGGTTTGTGACTGGCTATAGTTCACAATTATACTCAAGGATTGGTAAAATGTATGTGTCAAACATTTTTAGAGCAAGTTTAGGAGTGATGTATCCTAATGCCTGCTTAGTGTCACTTTGCAAAGCAAAAAGTGCTTTTTGGGCTTGTGTAACAAGATAATCAGTCTTTTTATATCTGGCGTCTAGACCTATGACACAATAGATCTATAACTGATATGGTTTGTCAAAATGCCAGATATATATTGCGAACACTCCGTTTTTTGGGTGAAACCAATAAGGTCAAGGACCAAGGCGGGGTAGTTTTGATGGCTCTTTGATTCTATTGGTTGTTCAATTATGAATAACCCGTCGGGGGCCTCTTCACTATTAACCAGATTTGGTGGTGCAGTGCATAAGGCGCTCAACCTTGTGAGTGATACTGTACTGACAGTGGTTCAAATCCAGCTCAGAAATTTTGTTTTTCTTTTTAAAAACGAATCTATAGATATCTGGCAATGTATTAATATCTCAGTTCATAGATCATGTCTCAGAGTTAATTGAACGTTAATTGAGTCCTTGTTTGTATATTCCATTGTCTTGCCAGTGCACCTGCATCATTTGCATATTTAATGAGGGTGCAACTGGCCCCCTACAATCCATTGTTGGAATTGATTGTATATAGCAAGGTCAGACTGCACCACAGTCAGTTTGGGTATTTCCACCACAATAAACACTTCTCTCAACCTATTCCTCTGGATTTGACTCCATTCTGTTCTCCATACACTACATGGTGGCAGAATCTGGGTATCTCTTTTGCCTATGCTTGGCTTAGGAGAGTAGATCAATTGGAGAACTTTAAGGGAGTCCAAAACTGTAGCCATCAAGATGTCACCATCATCATCAGGCCAAAGGAATCCAGCCATCTCAGCAGAGAAGATGTAATATCACCAACAAAAGGTACAGTGAGCTCTTGCTTCTCCCATATTAATGTTCATAAAAATGTGACTTCTAAAATGTTCAAAATTTGCTTAAATCATTATATTAAGTTTTTAAAATACTTTTCTTTAATGTCAGATTTAGAATAAATTGTAGGTTAAAGTTACAATGTTAGGATTTAGGTTCTAAATAAATAAATAAATAAAAGGTTGGTAAATTAAATTACCAATAAATACATATTTTCTTCATATTTTTAATAACTCAACTACATCATTAAGCATTTATCAACAAATCTTTCTATACACTGTAAATACAGAAAACTATATATGTGGTTCTCATTCCTCACCTTTACTTCATTAATACATACAAATTCCATTATTTTTATTAATCAGCTACATTGCTGTTTTGGTTAAACCAGTTGTTAGACTATGGTTTGCCTTTTTGTTGTTTGGCTACTAAAATTGGATGCTTGTCCTAGCATTCATTTATAATTTAAACATAAGGACAATAGGTGGAGTGTCCTCACACCGTGTAATATTTAATTACAAAACTCACAGAAGGTCCCCTGGCAAATTTAGCTCTAGTTAAATTTAGGGCATTCTTCCATTATGGAAGCTAGTACCGTTCCTATTACGGCCGCAGGTGTCAAAACCTGCCAAATGAATAGGCCATTTTAATGTGTCTGTAGCTTTTGCAGCTTTATTGCAGAGCTAATACCTAAATTGGTTATGATTCCCATTAGGATAAAAGTGTTTTCCTATCACTTTATGGACAAATAGGGTTTGATAGTGTCAAGCGTATTTGTCAGGTATATATGAAATTAGTATGAAACTAGATACTATTATGTACCTGGATATGCATATGTGTTAAATAATCTGTCATTGTCATAATAGGGACGAAATGTCAAGCTATTGCTTCAGCAAAATAAATGGTATTTGTGTAATTTTCCTCAACATTCATAAATTTAAATTCTCCAACCAAGCTGTCAAATGCACATTTCTATTGTTTAATGTTAGGCCTATGTCTACTAATTGGACTGTTTAATTGCATTGCTTGCATTCGGGTTTATCTTTATGAAACATTTACAATGTGGGTCTGTCAATGCAGCTTAATAGCTCAAAGGTGCCATATAACTGACACCCCTACTTCAAAGGCAGATATGGTACCCAACAGTTGTGTATATTTGCTTAAACCATTCACACCTCATTTCAGTCATGTGGGTAAAATTAGAATTACTTCACAAGTTCACACCTTTGCAGCATTGTAAGCATTTTATCCAGTAATTGTCTTAAGGTTTACATATTACAAATTTATCCCCTAAATTTAAGTCCCTTAAGGTTTGCATATATCTTTTCAAGTATTATGCACTTAGTTTTTATTGATATAATAATATATATTACTGATAAACAACAACAAAAAATATTAATAATTTTAAAAAGCCAGGTCTGTTTGATGATCAATACATCACACATTTTAGATAAGTGGTTTATTAATACAACACAATTATTTCAAATCTTAAGTGGGATTTAATTAAATTTAGTGACGTCACATTGATTGTTCTAATTTTGGGAGAACTTCTCACTGTAACCATGACAAATAGGTTGAACAAAGATGGGTTCAAGCATATGAGCAATGAAATTGTCATCAACATGATCAAGAAGGGCTGTATACTATCCTGCATCATCATCATCTAATAGGGGGAAATCATCTTCACTGACAATGTAATTGTGTTCATCAACACCAGTATGATAGAGCCTCCAAAATGAACAAGACTGGGCCAAGAAGATCCACCTGACTGACATCCAAGGAGGACCTTATGTATGCAAATGAAAGATGAAAGGGCAGTGGACCAAACCAATGACCACCCTACATCTCAAACTGTGTCTTAACATACTAATTAAACCTCTATGGATAGCAATATCTCCATCATAAGCACAATGACTCGTGTACTACATTGACTTCAAATGAGCCAGCTTGTGACAACAAGGAATCTAATTCACTGAACTCTAAATTGTTCCATCTTTATGATCAATTACATTGTTAAAACCAATCTAGACTCTGATTTAGACATTACATTTTTATTAATGCACAATATGAAATTATTTTGTCTCATCATAGATAATAATCTATAATGCCTTATCAATAATTTCTATTATACAAGGGGCAAGTCATGTATTAATATCTCAGTTTATAGATCATGTCTCAGAGTTAATTGAATGTTAATTGAGTTCTTGTTTGTTGTATATTCCATTGTCTTGCCAGTGCACCTGCATCATTTGCATATTTAATGAGGATGCAACTGGCCCCCTACAATCCATTGTTGGAATTGATTGTATATAGCAAGGTTAGACTGCACCACAGTCAGTTTGGGTATTTCCACCACAATAAACACTTCTCTCAACCTATTCCTCTGGATTTGACTCCATTCTGTTCTCCATACACTACAGTAGACATGGACCATTCAACACTAACTTATCTGCTTAGTTGCCATCATGGAGCCATCAGAAGGTTCTCCATGGTCCCAATATCATGTACATTGACAGCTACTGCTAATATTATTCATGTTGCCAGATATCTATTCCTTTTTTTTAAAAGAATTTTCTTATTTACATGCATGTTACGTTTGTTAGTTAACACATGTCCTAGATATTTAAAGGTGTCAACGTTTTCAATTAGTTGTGTATCATAGTAAAATTGCTTTTGCCGAGTATTGTCATATTTCATTATTTTAGTCTTTCCTACATTAACAATGAGATGCTACTTTTTGCAGAATTCATGAAGGGAATTTATGCTGTTTTGAAGAGATGTTTCAGAATATGCTATTAGAATTACATCATCAGCATATGAGATATGTGTTAGCATCAGACTATTAAGTGCTACACCATCCAATTCATTCATATAGTTAGGCAGGTCAGATAGAAATTCATTAAACAACTTCGGGCTGAGAATTCCACCTTTTGCAAGACACCATAGCTGCTATCAATTGGATCTCCAATTTTGCCTAAATTATTAACTCTAGCTTTAGCTTTGTCATACATGCTCATTTTTATGTCAAGCCTTTTATTGTCTATCTTTTGATTCATAAGTTTATAGTACAGAGCATTTCTATTGATGTAGTCAAATGTTTTTGTGAAATCTACGAAACAGAGATAGAGAGGCTTACGTTTTTGCTTTTTGTATCTAATAACAGTATCAAGGATAAAGACGCAGTCAGTTGTGCTCGCTCCTGGAGTACCCAAACTGTTAAGGATCATCAAGATTAAGAATCTCATTTTTATAGTAAAGCCGTGCATTTAAAGTCAAAGATTTTACCCAAGACAACATTTATTGTGATTTTTCTGTAATTATCTGGATTAGACTTGTCTCCCTTTTTGTGCAAAGCTTTAATTAGTCCTTCTGACCACTGAGCAGGATATTCACCTTGATCAAGTATGTAGTCAAACACAGCACAAATGGTGCTACTAATTTCTCACTTGCACACTTATAAATTCAGCAGGTATCCCATCAATTCCAGCGGCTTTATTGCATTTTAATTTCTTTAGGTGTATCATAATTTTCTCCTCCGTTATTACACTGTCACAGATATGAGTAGCTAAAGAGTTGTCACAGGAATAGGTTGATGTTTGCAGAGTATTAACAATCAATCTCATATGTTCATTGTCAAAGTATTCAGTAGGAGGGGGTTGGGACTGTTGTAGAAAGTATTTGCTAGATTTTTTCAGTTTATTCCAGCATTTCCAATATTCTGTTTGATTACTACAAAGAAGATTCTCCAGATTTTCTCTATTAAATAGTTGGAAATGTCTCTTTCCTTTGTATTGTCTGTTTATAAGCCTTGCAAAGATCACTATATTATATTATTAATTTTTTATGGGCTTCCACTGATAAGTCGTTATTTTTTGCAAATTTGTTAACTAGCTTTCTTAACTCTTCACATTCATCATCAAACCATTTGTTATTTGGGAATGTGCAATTATGTGATCTGGGTCTATTTTTATGGAAAGGAGGCTGTATGCTATCAGTTACGTATTTGAAAACTGTATCAATTAGTGTGTCTGCATTAACATTATTTTCAATATCACAGCCTAGTTGAAAGAGTGTTTGTTGAGATTTCAAGGTCATAGTTAGCCATGTATTCATTGAGTTTGTTCCTATCATACACATATTTGAATGTTGAGTTTTTGGATTTATCACCCAGTCTAGGGTTACAAATGTTAATTTTCCGCACCGCCGGTAATTCCAAACAAAATCTCAATGCTCGATGATCTGACTCAACAAGTTTTTGTGTTATTTCAAAAGTCTCTAAGATGTTGAAAATGCTCTTATACCCAAAGTAGTGGGCGGGGGCTTTGCTCAGAGGTAGCGCTCTGGGCTTCCAACCGCTGGGTCTCGGTTTTAAAAACACAACAAAGAGTAAGTCCTCTTTAGGATTGTTTGCCTTAGCATTTGTTGTTTCTTGTTTGCTGTTGCTGTTGCATAGGTTCAACCATATCACAATCTTCGCAGAATCAAATCATCAATGAAATTAGTCCCACAATTACAGCTAAAATATGGCATTATAAATTGTGAAAAAGCCACTATTGAATGCACATTGGGTATAAGTCAGTTATACACCTTATACTCAGGATATAACATTCCAACATGGGCAGTTAAATCCCTCGGCTTCGCCTCGAGATATAACTGCCCACATTGGAATGTTATATCCCTCGTAAAGGAGGAGGCCTAGCTCAGAGGTAGCGCTCTTGGCTTCCAACCGCTGGGTCCCAGGTTCAATTCCCGGTCGAGCCTAAGTTGGATGGCTGTTTCCTCCTCCACCTCATTGCCATGGCTCTACCTGTCATAATTAGCCCATCTGGTGCAGAAATACAGGACGTAAAGCCCTAATCACATACACAACACACACACTATATCCCTCGTAACGGTGTATAACAGTTACTATTACTTAGAACATAGCAAATAATCTACGACACTTGACATAGCGGAGCATAGCATGTAAAGTCACAGGTTTTATCAGCATTGTAATATCCATTTATAATTTTAAGATTGCTGACTTTACATAGATCTAGAAGTTCTTTACCATATGCATTTAGAACTTTGTCTTTTGAATGTCTTTCATGGCTAGAAATGATGAACTCCAATGACATGGGACACTGCATTGTTTAGGTCTGCAATAATATCAGAGTTTTTCCCATTTAAATTTTGTTCTACATCGATTAACGTTCCAGTTCTACTGTTGAAGTCACCAAAGATTGCAATACATGGCGTTTTGTTAAGATATGACACAATGTCTTTCCTAATCTGGTTATAAATATCATTGCTATAGCTACTATTAATGTTAATTGTGCTTCCCTGTGGGGTATGTACAGCCCACCTAAATATATTTCTGACTGATTGCTACTTGAAATTTTTAACCAGATTACATGCTCTTTAGTTTTTACAATAGGTAAAGTTTTAGTTGTACATAGCACATTCTTTATCAGTACTGCAATGCCACCTGATGGCCTTCTAGCTTTAGGGTGTTGAAAATTCCTTTGACAGTGGGAATAGTGGTACCCATCAATGTTAGCTTGAAAGCTATCTAGTTTCATGGTTTCAGACAAGAATATGATATCGTTATTTTTAACAAGTTGTGTGATTTCTGAGATCTCAAATTTTTTACCTATACCCTGGATGTTCCAAGATAGCACTTTTAGAGTTTGATATGTACTAGCCTGTCCACTGTTTACTGATGTGCACTGATTATTGTTATGATCATCATTTAGAATCTGGGTTTCTGAACATTGATTAACATTGTTTAAGTTAGAGCCTGAGTGTTCACCCGAAATATTCTCAACAAAAGGGATATCAAAATGTTTAGCAACAGAAGTCATCACACCATCTCCTAACACTACACTACCAAAACCACAATCATACACATGAACATCAATAACATTTGACAAGATTTGTTCATTAATACCATTGTTACACTCATTGTTTGATTTATCAGTTGCACAACTGGTTTGCCACTGGAACCTGTCTAATGAAAAAACCTTTTGACAAGAGAGGCAACATTAAAGCACAGTCTGTCCTAGGATGAACGAGCCATATGAATATTGTCCCGAAATTTGGCTCTAGCATTGCACACAAACTCTACCAGCCTCTCCTCACTTGCAACAGCTTCAAGGTAACTGTTGACTTTGCGCAGAGTGTTCTGTCTGTGATCATTACCAGTTTACAGTATTATAGTACAAATTCAGGCTGCCCAAAATATAGGATTTTTGACGTCGTACAAATCGTCCATAAGTCAATGGGTCAGAAGTGCAACAAGATAAACAAACTTGAAGTCCGTTTTCGCAGAAGAATTGGGACTTGGTTTCATATCAGTTCGATATTTATCTCTCCAAATTAAATAAAGGAACTACATTAGTGCTGATTACCACATTTAACAGCTTTAAAAAGTAATTTTCGGGTTATTAACTATAACAACTTTTTCAGTGTGATTTTGTCACTATCTTTGTAGTATTTTGTAGTTAAAAAGCCATATCAGTGGCCAGTAATTCACATGGACATAGAGAAATATATTGCCTACAGCTTTGACTCAGCAGATTGTTTCCGAAAATTTAGATTATGCTAAAAATTGTCTTGATTTACAAAAGTGACTTTTTGAAAATGCTTATGTGCTGAAAAAACCTAAGGTTTAGAATCAGTCCTTACATCTACATGTAGACATATAATTATTTACTGTGTCAATAGCAATATACCTGACACTTCTTGAAACTGCTAAAAAAAGAACAAGGCCTCTTTATTCAATATAACGGTTTTTTGACAGCCCAAGAGCCTGCAGGTTGACGGCCCGACAGAATCATTGTCAGCCCGAGCGATTCTGGAGCCTAAATAAAATTGCATGATAACAACAAAACTTTGCAGATAGAATTCAGAGATCGCAGTGTTCCCTAAATGAAGAGGAGATGGCATTGTTGAATGGCTATTCCAAGCTCTAGAGGGCCCACCCATTAATTCTTTATAATTTTACAAAAATTGATAAAATAAACAGCCTGTTTACTCATGAGTGGGAAGCCTGATACAACTACAAGACAATGGTAATGACGTCACAAATAGCCAGCTATAATTAATTGTTCAACAATGAGCATAATATTAATAAGTCTGACCATACATTTAACAACCACCTACACTCGGCGACAGTGAAATTCGCCATGACAATGAGATTCGCCACTCATAATAAACTGCAAACTGTGTTTATTGCAGTTACTTATGAGTGGCGAATCTCATTGTCGTGGCGAATTTCACTGTCGCCGAGTGTAGGTGGCTGTTAAATGTATGGTCAGATTTATTATTATTATGCCCACTCATGAGTAAACAGGCTGTTTATTTTATCAATATGTAGCAAATACATTAATTATAATATGTAATTTATAATATATATAAATATTAATATAATTAAATACTGTTTTTAACAATACTGCATCATGTAGACAATTTATGATAAGCATGAAATGATAATGACAATTAACAAATACATTTTCAAGGTAATGAACTTTTAATTTAAAGGAATAGATTACGAAAGAATAATGATGAAAATAATGTTGAATCTTTAATTGTTATTTTAATTGCACATGCTTACAATTCTCTGTTTGCAATATGTGTGCAATAATCATCGAATGTACATGTAGATTAAAAGTGGTAAGTGTGGTATAGGAAGTGTGATTGACGATAGCAATTATCAAAGATGACAATTGCAATTAACTATACTGATAAGCAAATTACCAGGTGTCACAGAGCAGCAATTTTTGACGCCAAATTCACCAGTCACCATACTAAAGTAGTATCTCGAATGCAATGATAGCTAGTTCTTCAGAATTACATCATATATGTTTGGTACCTTACTGCTACAGAATGTTTCATTGTCAGGGGATTTATACGGGCATGTTCGAACTTCAAAATGAGGATATAATGTCACATAGTCTGTATATATTCCTTAGAACCAATTTGTTATCACTCTCCATCTCGATAATACGGGAAATATGTTCCTGTTGGAAATAGTTATGACTAATAGTAAATGTATATTGCCAGACCCTTGTTTTCGTTGTCAAGGAACACAATAAAGATAACACATTCAGATATATGTGGAATTGGAAAGTGGGTATGACATTTTAAGTAGCCTTTGAGATATACATTTGGCAACCACTAAATGACAAAAGATGACTAAGTTGAGAGTATAGGACTCGTTGAAGTAAAGGAATGGATCAACATTAAAACAAAAAGTTATGAATATGGTTTAATTGCTGAAGCTAAATTTGAATTATTACATTTAACTATTTATACATTAAGCTATTGTTATCACAACTAAATGAGAATTATCTTCTCACCATTTTCCTGGAATGAACAATTGCCATGACAAAGAGCCAAAAACTGGTAGCTACACTCATTTTGTGCAAGCATGGATTACTGCTATTTCAGGCCTTCAAATATGACACAGATGGTAAATTCATGCAGAAATGTGAATCCTGTATTATCTTCTGATATTGAATCGGTCCTGTTCATGATAGGAAAAATATTCTTTGTGTAATCCTGTAATGCAAGACCCACTTATACAGTAGTAGTAGGTTGAGATTTACGACCTGTTAATCTCCAAACCCAGTCAAGAATTTGACCTCACAGTAATCTCACTGTTCATTTCTGTCGGCACTATGTTTTAACAATAAGATAAAAATAATTGAATTGGCCAATGGGTACCACTAGTTGAGCATTATATATGCTGGTGTAAGGTTCTTCCCAAAGTGAACACTCAATGCAATGGACACTTTTTATCATTTATTATACCCCGCCCCGCCACACAGCCCGTCTACTCCATCGTCTGTCCCTAGACTGCCAGGATGCGGCTGGAGCAACCCCACGCTGACCACGATCACGTGGTCTGGGGTCGCCCAGTGCGCATTCCTGATGCGTGACTAACCAGGTCAATGACCCAGGTCACCACACGCTGACGTGGCGCTGCAGAACTACCCTTGAGCCCACTCCCTTTCCACATGTAGCACACATGTATGCTGGATTAGGAGTGGACCTCAAAGTAGAGGTTGCTGTGGGAGACTCTGGAGGTCTGGGAAAAGTTATTCATCTTGTCCTCCCTTAGGTTTGTAGTGGCCGCTTGATCCGCCTAGATAAACGAGGGATCCCCCTCCATAGGGTCCTCTGTAGCAGACCCCAAAAACGGGTTGATGCACAGGCATCCTGGTCGTGGGGACCTGTTTGGCCTTCACAGAGCACGGTTGACTTATTGTGGCGACAGTGGCCACTATCCGTGGGCCACGGTTTGGTGTCACGGGCGATGGACTCTTTCTCTCCATCTCCTGGCCACATGGGGGCCCCACTGGTTTGGGTGCCCTTTCCTGCAAGTCCCTTTCTCTGTCCCCACGAACATAACACGGACAACTCGTAAGGTCGTCCATCACGGCTTCCTGGGTGGCGGCAACCCCCAGGTCTCCTATAATCCATGAGCTCAATATGGGTAACCTTCCCTCTGGGGACGGAGGCAAAAATAGCGCCTCACCTTGGCAATCTTGCTTGCTGCCTCTGATGTACAGGAGGGGCCGGGCGTGTCCAACTCCTTGAAGTTACGGGCTGCCTTGTAAGCCCACATGACTTCGTGCAGGTGATCTAGCCGCTCTCCGCTCAAAGAGTCTGGCCATTGCCACTTGTTCCTCTGCTGTTGGGGAGGGCCCACAGACTGCCCTGACCTCGGCATCGCTTGCTGTTAATTCCAATACCATCTCTGACATTCCGGCAGCATGCATGGCGTCCAATACCATGTCCGTCTGTGCATGTGTGAATGGGGATTGACCATCCTCGTCCATCTGAGAGTCCACTCTGTCCGTGGTTTTCTCGTGACTGACATCCCCAGGTCCAGTATCCGTTGACATTTTCCAACTTTTGCAGTCTGCAGGTGGTCTTCAGCTGGTCTTCAGCTGTCTCTACAAAACGTTCCTTAGCGAACCGTTCCTGTTCCTCGCTGGCCGTGGCAGAATCAGCCTTCCTCGATAAGTCGAGGAGATATAGGCCATATGTCTCGAGGTCCATGTCTGATCCTTTCGCGCTTAGCCATATTGTCTGAAAGGCATCTAAAGCTTGATTCGAGCAGAATAGAGCCGGTAAATTTTCGACCATGCCACGCCAGTGTCCTCTGTTGACCAAAGAGCGCATTTTCAAAAGTGAAAACACCGCTATTCCTCTGTCCACCCTATCGAACTCATCGAGATAGTCCGCGCCACCCCTAGCCCATCGTACAGTGGAGGAAGTGCTTCTCGCCGTCGTTATCAATTGCAACTAGGCCGACCATCAGGCCCCAATCAGTTCATTACTACCATGCTAGCTGAGCCAAGTGTTCCTGTGGATATCGGCCGCACCCCTTTTGGGTCTTTGGAAGAAGGGGGGACGCAGATGAGTCATGCTCATATCCATCATGCTCCCGCTCTCTGCGGTAACTCCGCTCGCTACTAGCATGAGCTCCCCTTTCATCTCGCGTAGACGTCGCCTGTTTTCCCTGGCCCTCAGTGGTAGACCTAGGCATCGTGACGTTTTCGAGATGCTACTCTCTTCCCCCCAGGGCACCCCGTTCTGAGCAAGGGCCTCCCTGCATTGTCGGCCTGTGGCTCACCTTCTTGGTCGACACAGAACGCATTTCACTGTCATTGCCAAAGGATGACGGGCTGGCTCTGGGTCCTCCGGTGGGCTACTAGCCTGCCTAAGTCGTGTACGATGCTTTTGAGGCATTACACTGGTTATTAATATATATACTACCCACAAAATAACAAAAACAAAAGCATAACGAGACTCTAAATTGAATGACCAGTGTAGCGGGGCTGCTACTAATCAACAGACAATAAAAAATAACAAAACTAATACTAAGCTCCAATATTTATTGTGATCATTCCTCGTGCCCTGGCGTGTTGCGATCACATCAAGTCCTACATCGGGCGCCATTTGTAAGGTTCTTCCCAAAGTGAACACTCAATGCAATGGACACGTTTTATCATTTATTATACTCCGCCCCACCATACAGCCCATCCACTTGATCGTCTGTCCCTAGACTGCCAGGATGCGGCTGGAGCAACCCCACACTGACCACAATCACGTGGTCTGGGGTCGCCCAGTGCGCTTTCCTGATGCGTGGCTAACCAGGTCTTTTTAGGACAGTGCTGGGCATAAGTAAGTGAAACCCACATTCAGATAACAGTGGTGGCTCCAAGGGGGGGGGGGGGCTATGTCCAATTATTAAAAGTGTATTGGCCGCTAGAGTTTGTAGAAAATAAGTTTTATGTTTTATGTTACTGATTAATTTTATTTAAAACTTGGAATTTTAGCATATTCAAACTCATATGGGGAGGGGGGGGGGGGGCACCTGTGGATTGTCATAACCTGCCCCCCCCCCTCCCTCCGTATGAGTTTCCTCAATGTTTCTAGCAATGTAACTGGTATCCTATTGCTTAAAGTACAATTTGGGTAGTTTTTTCTGCTGAAGTGCTAATCTTATCTTGGTGAAGATAATAAAAAATCACCAATTAACACTGGTCCATCCCCAATATTTTGACATGCGTTTTTGTTTAGTAAGCCCCTCCCCCCCCCCCCCCAAAAAAAAGCAACTAAATTAATGATCTAGAAAGTTACAGCTTTTAACAATAGGCCTGTAGGCCTAGCATGATTTAAGGTCACCAGATTTAATAATTCTATTGAATATAGATCGACAAAGAGCTTTGGCGAATTGAATAAAATCAGATTTGCATTGATTCAAATTATTAAAAGGAAATTTACTTGACACTTAACAATCACCCGAAAGTTTTCTACGGAAGTTTTGAACATGAGTAAAACATCTGTCGATTTTGCTGGTTGTTTTCAGTTCGGAGACGGCTGCGAGGAATCGAGTATGTGTGCACAATCTTCTACGACAACCTCCTGATAACCACAGTTGCAGTACGGATGCCAAATTTTGCGCAATATTACATTATTCTACGAGAGCAATATGGCTTCACCAGGAAAACCGGCTATGTGAGAACCCCCCTTTAGTGAGAACCGTGTCTATTGACATGCGCTTATAACAAAGGCTCAAGTGCAATTAACACACTTTCTGAAACTGTCAGTTTTCACCAATGGTCAAGCATATGGATTGTAATGTACAGCCTTTCCAATTAGTACTTGGCTCTTATTGGCTGAGGCCTAAGACAACAGTGACATTATTCCGGCTAGCCCATGACGCCCAGGAAGCTAAAAAATGTCGGCCCCCACGCCTCACAACACGGAGCTAATAAATGTAGGATATTACATTACCAGTGCACATATACAAGTTATAATTAGCGTGGATGTGTTTCAATGGACCCAAGCGAACTTCTGAGAGGTGAAGTGCTGGAGGGTTTAGTGCCCCTTTAATAAACTAAAACAAAAAACTCAAAGAACACCCTTTATGATTCATGATTGCCCCAAGCTGGGTTTGAACTTACAACCTATCAACCAGTCATACCTAGAAAACCTAAACCTAATAGTTCTATGCCCTAACCACTACACCAGCCAGTCACATCGAAACTAGGTAGCCTAGTCTTTTTATAATGATACAAAATTAATAAGTTGGAATAGTAAAGCCACTTTTATCAAATCCTACATTATAATGTAAATCATATATATATATATATATATATATATATATCAAACTTTTCTGATGCTCGTGTTGGGGAGGGGAGGCACACTTCTCATTTATCTTGGCTAGCTAGAGAGAATGACCAGTACAAAAAAACAGACTAGAGCTTTTGATCAGCAATTATATTTGGGTGTCCAGTAAGATGATTTAATCGTGTTTAACCTGTGTAATCAAAAAATTTGTATGTCTATTAATTGCAAGTCTACGTCTGTTTGTCAGTGCTACTGGGCCTGAGTTTATATGACCAGCTGGCAGAGGCAGAGCTGGCCAATATGGAATTTTTGGATGCCACCCAACTACAATAAGGCCTTTTAGATAACATGATGAGCTAGCTAATTGCCCTAAGAGCAGTTATCATATTGAGCTGTGGCCACGGAGTCTGGGCCTCTCCAATGGTGCCCTAAGTTTGTTTTATGTTAATTTGTGCATAATTAACCTTCGATGTTTCAGCCCCCAATATACTTTTTCATGCAGCTAAGCTAAAACAAACACAGACCTCATGTTATGTTGACAAATTAAACCCTGGTAAAAAATAAATAAAATTAAAAAACTTTGGAATTTCACCTTTAACATCCAAGTGTGTATTCAAATATAGAGTATTAGTGGTAATTTTAGAGACCAGATAGAATTAATTCCATAAAGTGACATACATTGTAGTAATGCAACCATTTATTTTCTCAAGTAAAGCTATGATAAAACACTGAAAAGAAAATTGAAGACTCCATTATGTCAGAGTATACTGCTAATGTTGAAATGATTAAAGATGCACTAAAATGGATTTTTTTTTGTAATTCATCAAAGTGTTGGAATTGATGTGAACAACCTTTCACAAGTCACACTGCATATACTTGCATAATAACACTAAAGCACAGGAATATCCCATACTTTGTTAGTAAATAACAGGTAAGCTGTGATGCTGCGCATCATTGTTTCTTGGTCGTGCCTCAGTGATTCCCTTGCATTTGACCCCTGGTCAGAACAATAAACTCCTAATGTCACATCATGCATATGTAATGAGCTACTGCATAAAATATAGCTATTCTGGCTTGAGAATGTCATCATAAATTGATTAACCTAGGATTCAGGAAATTAGCATTTCAAGGTATATTCTTTCATGGGACTTGCAAAACTGAATAAGTGCAAATTTCATTTTAGTGCACCTTCAAGTCCTAAAAGCTCATACATGCTCTCACTCACCCACCGATTCATGTTTCCATTTCTATAAACACTGTCTCTGAGAAAAACGAGGAAAGTATGAAACATGGGTTGTCTCAAATGTTTACAAAACTGGGTTGACTTGTTCATATGCTAGGTTCATGTGATCCAATACACTCATTTTTGAAAATCAGCAGCATGTTTAGAACTACAGAGAGATTTCTGATCAGCCTAAGTACTAGTATTAAACTGTTCTAGCATATCAAGATTAGATTTATTACTGAAATAGCATGGAACATTTCCACATATCTGTTATGATTGCAATAACAAGGTTTTTGTATATAAATCTGGAATACATCCAGAAGAGGAAGACATTCTGTGTATTTCAGCATGGCTGGTCAGCATCAAAGCCTAAGCTTGTGCTTGCAGATACCTTCATTTTCTGGAAGTGTTCCAGGCTAATCATCTCTGATTTAGAAATTTATTGGTTATCTTACAGATACTTCATTCTGAAAACTGGAGGCTCAAGATACAATAATTTAACATGTAACCAAATGGAAGAAAATTTTCAGCTTTTTTGAAAAGGAATGTACAGTTCTCCAAGGATGTTGCTAGTAACTTTTGAACACCACATCACAGCTGCTAAATATTGCTATTTCAGACATCACTTGAAAGTGGTATCCTCACTCTTGCAGTGAGCGTTTCTCTACTGCAGCGACCAACCATGTGTTGACTTTATGGATCAGATTTTAGATACAATGACACCACACTCTTAACCATGGTATTTCCATTGCGAGCAGCAGCTCACTCTTGGTTACAATATTTGTACTAATGTATTGAGGTTTTTACTAAAAGTGCTCTCAAATCAGATTGAAAAGCTGTTGTAGTGACCTCACTCTTACAGGGAGGGTCACCCGATTGCAGCGACCAGCCAGCGCGATGAATCAGCGATGTCATCGTTGAAGTCCATGGATAGGATTTCAATGCAACGATGGAACACTGTTGGCCATTGAATTTCCATTGTGAGCCAAGGTCGAATCTCATTTACAACGTTTGTGCAAATCTATTGAGGTGACTTCAATATAGTGCTCTTTTACTGCACTCAAAGCAGGTTAAAAGTTGTTGTATGGACCTCATCTTTGCTGGAAGGGTCACTTGACTACAGCAACCAGTCATTGTGATGTCTGGGTGATGTCATCATCAAAGTCTGTGGATAAGACCCCTTTGCTGGTTAGTCATACTATGAAAAAACAAATATATATATATATATATATATATATTTCAAACTTTCTTGCTATTAAGTTGTATAGAATTTTGTCTAGTTTTTTTTTTTAAATATATATTATAAGTACCTAAATTATTTTAGTATTCTGTAATCTGCAGCCTAAAAAACTGTCTATTCAGAAAAATGTGAAATGTTTTGTAAATCTACTGGTATAATTCAGATCCACATTTTAAAATATAATCATTTTTCATTTCACCACATTAACATACATAAATAAAAGGTTCAGTGAGTGTAGCACTTTTTAACTGCATATCTGCTATTTAAAACAGTTTGAGAATTTTTTTTATTTTAATATTGGCCTATTTGTAATTACAGTGTACAGCTTTAAATGCAATTAGCTATCAGAAACATTGTCAGATCTAATTTGTGTAATTACACTGTTTCACTTTAGACAGAGTGAGGTTAACAGTCAAAACACCATAGTCACCAATTCAAATCGCAATTTGTGGAAAACCTCCATAAGCTTTCATCCCCATGACCAAAATGAACCATGGCAATTTCCGGGAAATCAGACTAACATGGATGAGGCCATTGATGTTGGAGGGGGGAACTGTTAAGATTTAATAAATACCTTGGTACAATAAAACCAGGCACTTTTGACATATAGTCCTCAATTCAAAGTTGCTCCATTTTATTCAAGGAAGACAAATGTGCCATAGTTAGGTTTCTGGCCACAGCTTAAATGTACACAAACAACGGTGATGTCACGGCTAATTTACACAAACCTCAGAAGATTATTTGTGAAACCAATCTTAGTAAGTATCTCTATCTCTATGAGTTCTGCTAATTATAGGATATTTTATGGATTGAGATTCTGATACAAAAACCTCCTAGACTAGAACCGGAATGTAACTAAAATATAAAGTTAAAAACAATTAGAAAACTGCCTTTTCCAGCCTATTTTGCCCTAAAATCCCTTAAAATGTTCATAGAAATTTGCTTGAAAGTTCCACAGAGAGCATGTGCTCCCAGCAATAAAAACATTGCTGTGCGCATGTTCAGTGACTTGATCCAGAAAAGTTAGCCTCTGAGCCTCTATTGCAGAGAATGGCAATTTTGTAAAAGTATGTCAAGAGATGCCGACACATATAAAATTGACATGTGGTTGGGGTAAATTCCACAACCCCTTAGGACATCTTGAAGCAGTTTATATATTTTCAGGGCGATGTTAATATAAAAATAATACAGAGTTGTATTAAGTAATACACTGTTAGAAATTATTCTCAGTTTCAGACAAATTTTTGTTTCACTGGTGTCCATCCAAAATGCTGATTGTTTGTCCACAGACATTGATTGTGTAGGCTAACTAACATCATTGTTTGATGATAAGACCTACGTATGACGAGCATTTTAAGGCTGAATTTTTTCGTAGATACCTCCTGGTCGCCCTTGACCACTCAAGAGCATAAGTGGAGCGGGCAAAATTGTTTAAACATGTTTAAAACTTTGGCGAATGTTCTCAGAGTGAGTTGTTTACATTAGTTACGTAACTAGCTCACGATTCACTCGGCGAGCTATCTATGTTCTATGTATGTTCTACGTACATACATAGCCAAACATAGCCATACGTAGCCATACATAGCCATACGTAGCCATACATAGCCATACGTAGCCATATGTAGCCATATGTAGCCACTGTCCATCCAAATATACTCACCATCCACTCACATCCACTCACATCCACTCCTAGAATGCTCATAAAATGCTCAGCAGACGTTCGTCGCCTGCCCGTCGTCTTCCGTGTGAGCCATCTACAAGCGATTTTCGAGCATTCTACGAGCGCTCTACGAATGCCTACGAGTGCCTGACGGATGCTTGGTGACGGACGTTGGGTGAGTGTTTGACGGACGTCCGGCAAGCAATCCCATACTACATATGCTCATGGAAAGAAAGCCAATCTTTGACATACCTAGTCATGCGTAGGTCCCCTTTAGGACAAAAATATCTTGGCTGACACCAGTGAAACAAATATTTTCGGAAACAGGCAATTGTTAGAATCGACTGAGTCAAACGAAGTGATGTAATTTTGCAGTTTATTACGCACTCAAAACTCATAGTGAATACTGTGAGTGTGTGTGTAACAGTGGTAATCTAAAATAAAAAAAAATGAAATAAAATGAATACAAGCAAAAAGAAATATCTCAAATCATACGATCAACCACATTTAGCCTTGTATCATATTGAATAGATATCATATTGAACATTATAGTAGCCATTTAAGATATAACAAAGACAAGTATAATATATACATTAACACCACTAACCATGTATTTAAAGTGATGACAAATTAGGATGAATGTGTAAATAAGTCATGTATGAATCTTAGTAAATGTGAATAAATAAACAACTTACAACAACATGCAATTTCCCTGTATGACTCAGCAATTCTGTTTAATATATCTGGGTTGACCTAAATACAAATAATTACAATTGAAATCAATGCCTACTCTAATAACTTGATCAGAAATAGTGACTACATTGACATGTGTTACATTATATGCTAATAGTCATGCAATATACAATAAAAGGAATTAATAAGTATAAATTCACTTACAATTCTATATGTTGGTACTCAATTCATGTTAATGGTATGGCTGCTCACAGACAACTGACTGTCAAAGTCAGAGATATATTTAGTCTGAACATCAAAGAAGTAATTGTCACTGGTTTCAATATCATCTGCAGAGTCTAGCATTTCATTATACCTGTCTTGGATGTCCTCCAACTTACGGAATGATGAAGTGAGTTTCGCGAGGCCCTCTTGGACACAATTGATATCTTTTTCTGCGATATGCTGTGTCAGGGCGTTCACAAATCTTGTAATGGCTGCCTTTTGTTGTCTTCTGCGAACATCCAGTTCTTGGATTTGCTTAGTCTTTTCTTCATCTCCCATCTTGCTGTGTTACCGAGTAGCTGTGTAGCAGTACCACTTGTTGCCGTTTTTACTTGCAGCCATTGTAATCACCGGTTGCCGTTGTTATTACTGTTAGAATCGACTGAGTCAAACGAAGTGATGTAATTTTGCAGTTTATTACGCACTCAAAACTCATAGTGAATACTGTGAGTGTGTGTGTGACATTTCTAACAGCGTGCAGTAGCTCATTTAAATTTGTGCTTTTCATGACATGCTATTTTGTGTCTTGTCTCTTTGGGAACTCCTGAGTAATTAAATTCTGAAATTACAGAGAAAATTTTATCAGATACAAACATTGCGTGTGTTTCATTTAGCCTAGAGCATAACCAATTTACATTTTAAGCTTTGATATTATTTGAGGCTCAAGATAGAAAGAGAGACCGTTTCAGGATCCCCAAATAGAATTGTTTATTTTCATCTCATTGTGCAATGTGCATCGTTTACTTGCATTCACACATAGGGAATATATTTTCTACAAATAATGCAAAACCTTCGATATTTCTTTTCTAGGGTTCACACTTTTATATTGTGACGATATGTAAAAAGATTAATTGAAATATTGTCAAAAAATTTGGTAATGTTTTGTAGAAAATATTATCTCAAATACTGCTGCAATGCTAGGATAGTCCATGCAATTAGCTTATGAGAATGTGTTCCAGAACAGTGAACGTAGTCAAAATATTCTAACCATATTTTTCGGGCATATTGCTTGAAAAATAACTGCAATATATTCTTGGGTCCACCATTTAGTATTGCGAAAATATAGGCCAAATTTTGTGACATGATTTTCCCAATCTCTTTGTGTTCACAGGGAGTAGGATTCACAGTCAAAACCCAACTTCACAACTTCATAATGGCACATCTGTATTAATTTATTTGATGTAAATTTGCTACATTTTCCATTGTGTTTTTTGCGGGCCAGTGAACACCGCAGTCTCCTACACTGTAGGTTGGCTGGGACCTGCCTAAGCGTAAACGCAGGTCGGCTCTACCTATCCCGCATGGCTGATTGGCCAAGCACTGAATTTTTTGGCTGTGCTATTTTTAGACTGGTTCTTGACTTCGCAATGAGAAAGTAAGTGAGCATGCACGCTACCGGGAGGAATCCCTGCTGGTAATTGGCAGCCCCTACCTGCGTACTGTGTCAGCTAGTCGCAGCAGGCCAGCAAACACTGTAGGGAGACTGGTTGCTAGTAATTCTCACATGGGTTATGAATGGCCAAGTCTAAGCCAAGCTATGATTGCTCATTGTGTCACGCTCCCTGGTAGGTTGGTTTGGACACACCAACAAAGAATTAGCCAATCAACCACGAGAACACAATCAGTCAATCAGCAAAAAGTCAGGATCCTGACACAAAGTCACGTGGTAATGACGGCCAAGACTGACTCATTTGCACTTGTGCGGAGGAGGGAACCATCTAAGCCTAGACAGAGTTTGTACAAAATTAGTATGGCTGTCACCTTCACCTTGCTCATGGATATTGTGTACTTATTAAATAGAGCATTTAAACACAAATATCTTACTTGTCCAGTGCATAAGCAGTAGTACCCACAATTACAGGAGTGACTTATCATAGAGAGGGTTACCACAAAATAGATGACCAATCATTGGGAATCATTGCAATGTTAATAACTTGTCAACATCATCTGCATCAAGCATTTTAACCAATATTGGAGAAAAGTGAGAACTACCACCATCAATCAAGAGAAGATTTGTCCTTATGTTGAAAATAAACTACAGAATGACCAAAAAAGAATGTGCAATGACCTGAAGGAATCTGAAGTGCTGGCATAGTCAGTAAGAAAAGGGCCACTATTGTAGAAAAGCCATGGAAAATTTTACTTCCAGTTAGAAGAGAATGTATGTAGAAAGGATATGACTTTTGCAAGATAGCTTTACATAGTGATTGGCAAAAATTAAGTTGCTTAGCAACAGTGACGGTCATTATGTTTGTACCAAAGTTGAGTCGGGCCTTCAACCCTTAGGTGTCTGTAGTGCCAACAATGAAGCATGGTGTAGGAAACAACTTGCTTTGGGGTTGCTTCTAAGCCAGTGGAGCAGGGATGCTTTGAAACAATTGATGGCATCATGATTCATGAAAGAGGACACCTAGCTAAGTCAAAATTCTGATAGAAGGCCTCAGAATTTCATAAAATTTCCATGAGAAATGATCTAAAGTAACTCTCTACACAAGTACACATGCCAGAAACTTGTGTTGAATTATGAGAACAAATTGATCACTGTTATACAGGCTAAACATTGTTCAACAAGATATCAATAGAAGTGTACACTTTTGACCCATCGAATTATTGATATTTGATTATGTTTAAAAAATATATTTAGAATATTTCCAAAAGTATAAAGTGAATCGGACGGATATTTGAGAAAAATTTCTTTGTAGCGACAGAATAAGTGTTCTTTAATAATGATTATCTGTTTTCTGTTCAGATGTATGCAAATTCTTAACGGCAACTGCATATGCACAAAAATTGAAATGTAATCCTATTTAATTAAAGTGGCAGCAGCAATGAAACTTAAATGAATGATGCAAATTAACTTACAATTTGCTCACTAGGTGCTGTGTCATGTCATGCTTGGTTGTTTTAAGATGACAAGGCTGAAAAAAAAAAAAAAAAAAAAGAGAGTTGGCTTCATCCTTGCTTAATTAGTATAAAATGAGGAATCACTAAAAAGATCCCAAATTTGGCTTGATACATGAAAAGATACTTGAAAAAAAATTAGTTCTTATTATAAAATCCGATTAAACAGTCTGATCTGTTTTAATTGCTCAATTATAAAATCCTAAGAAAAAAAAACGATCATTTCGTGACTGCATGATTTGGACGAAATTTCAGTGACACATGGCCAATATTCTGATAATAAGAAATATCTGGTTTCACGTAAATCTCTGACTATAAATACCAGCAGAAGATCAAATTAATTAACATTTGTCTCAATTTTCTTTGGATATCCAACACTAAGTTGCAATTGATATATACAAGCGTTTATTACAATTGGATAGTAATTATTTATACTTCACTTACTGTAGTCTCATCAACAGATCTATATATAATGTCTTTATCAAATTTCACAACTGATTCTAATATTTCATATGACAATAACACAATTATGTTGGATAATGTGACTGCTGACTATGAAAACATGTCAAAAAGAGACCCTACTTTAACAGCAATAGATTTTAAAGTAGCTAACACTTGGACTCTAATAATGTTTCCTACCTATGGCATACTAATATTTTTCAGTAATATACTGACAATTACTGCAGTGTGGAAATTTAAAGAGCTGCATACTCCTACTAATATGTTCATAATAAGTTTGGCAATTGCTGATTTTCTGAACTCAGGACCTCTTATGTTGGTAAAAGCTATCAGAATAATATCTAGTGACATCTTGGTACAAATCATAAGTCCCTTAATAATATTTTTCAATTCATATTCACTCAATTTGTCCCTTGCTAATATTTTACTTATTGCTATTGATAGGTAAGTGACTTTTACCATTAATTGTATGATATTAATATAGACTTCGAGGAACACATTAAGCTGCAATGCTTAGTATATAATATTATATATAAGTATTGGATGCAAAGTGACTAGTAAGATCATTATCCAATTTTACTGACCGTGGTGAAGATATTATTCTAGTATAGCTGAGGTCTATGGTGGCCGAGGAGAACATTTTCTGGTGCAAAACTTGCCCCCCAGCAGTACAGGTTTTCGCCCCCTGACAGGGGAGCCTTCACCCTCTACCCCTTGACCGTAGGTAATTTCTCTCCATGAAACACCTTCGCACCACAAAATATACCGTCGCACCACGAAATACGTTTGCACTATGACACACCTTCGCCTTGGCCTCTCCCATACTGTTGTACCATGAAAGTAATTCAGCTATTAAAGTAATGACCCCTGACAGGTTTCATACCACTTATAAATGTGATAACCAATTCAATTAACTTTATATGAGTGCCTACATCGTCCACGTCTCCTCGTCCCCCTCCTCCTATTCTCCTCCTATTCTCCTCCTATTCTCCTCCTATTCTCCTCCTATTCTCCTCCTATTCTCCTCCTCTCCTCCTTCTCTCCTCCTCCTCTCCTCCTCTCCTCCTCCACTACTCCTCTCATCCTCCTCTCTCCTTACCTTCTCTTCCACTCTAAAAAATATTTTTCACTTTGTGATGCATCTTGATGTTAGTGAGGGTGTTTCTTATAATCTGGAAGCCTAAGTTTGCATGCTCATATCTTTAAATTTATTTTTCCTGGAAAAATGTTTAATACCTAATGACATATTTCTGCAGGCTTTAGTTTGGTACCAATTTTGAGTTGAAATAGCTGTTTACTAATAGTAGCATTTTGTGTCATTTTAAATGCAAGATTGTGACTAAACTGAAGCCTTCAGAAATATTTCCTTTCTACAGCCCTTAGATTAGAACATTCATTGAGGGTTGTAAGAGGTATAAACCATTATTCTAGATAAAATACATCCAGAGATAATTGCGCCAATAAACACAGGCTCCTAGAGTGCATTAAAAAAGCCGGCCCTCCTCACTGATTGTTTATTGTGTATCTATGATAGAGCCATCCCTGGATATGCATATCATCTCTGTTCATTCAATATTCATGAAGTTGATTGGCTAAAACTGCCTGTGAGCGGGGCAGGTTAGCAGTGTCGTGGCACAAAAGTTGGTAACTTTCATGTTACAAAAGTTGGTTGTTTTATGGTATGAAAGTGGGTACTTTTTTGGCATGAAAGTTGGGTACTTTGACAGGGCAGAAGTTGGTAGTTTCTTGGGGCAAAAGTTGGTACTTTCTTTAGGTAAAAATGGGTAACTTTCGTGGTGCGAAAGTGGAACTATCATAGTGCGAAAGTTGGGACAGTCCTGGTGCGAAAGCTGGACTGTCTCCCAACGAAGCCACGAGACCATGAAATGTCCTGTTCAGCCACAATAGAGGTCAGCAAAATTGCACACATTGGTCAACTTTGCATCGACTATAATATTCTATAAATTACATGATCTTAAATGTAATAAAAACCATGTTCCATGGTTGACTTAAAAATCAATCGACAATTGGTTTCATCACCCAATCTGGTTTATATTTCTTTGTTGTTTCTATGCCTATAGAGTGCTGAATATTTTCTTAATTTCAGATACAGAGCAGTAGCACATCCACTGGATTACAGAGCCACAGCCTCCAACAAAAACTCCTTAAGGATTTTAGCGATAGTTTGGCTCCTAGGAGGAATATCTCCAACCGTATTTGCGGCTTATGCATTCCAAGCTCCAGCTGACCTCCTGAGGATAACTCAAGCTGCCATAGTGTATGTTCCTTATTGGGTGTATATTGTCCTAGTTGAGGTAGGTCCAAAGATATTTATGACAAACAATAACTACTACTGCTACTATAACATCATGCACATCATATATGTCATACTGTAAGGTGATAATATATGTATAATAAAACCATTATATTGTGAAACAATGCATTTCTGTTACGTTCTAGTGGTGAACGTGTTTGCCTTTAAAGTCAAGCGGTTGTAGGTTTGCCCGATTTCACAGCACTTCCATGTATTTTTTCTGTAATGGCCCTCTAGCGGTCAATGTGTATTTATCACTAAGTAGGTAAGCCAATGCAAGAGTTGCTTACCGTTTCAACATTGCTGCACTAAAAATAGGTACTTTGAGCTACTTTGTAACACTATCGCTGGTTTGACATTGCACAGAACTTCGCCACCAATCAGACTGATGTTCATACACCAGATTATTAACTTAAAGCCCATTTCTAGCAAGAGAAAGAGACCTTGCAGGAGAAACATCATTATGAAGTATTTACTAACAACTCTATCGGCCAATATCACATACTTAGATCATGACTACTATGTCTTGCGTGATTAATTCCATTTCCTTTTCTTCAGGTACAATCGGGAGGAATGCTTATAGCCGCCATCGTTTTGTATAGTATCATTTTCTACAAGCTCAGAAAGAGGATGCAAAAGGTAGGAGACCTCCATGCAGGGGCAGAAGACCAACACATTGTTAAGATGAACAAAGAAACAAGACAATACACCAAAATCATGACGTTAGTACTGACACCTATTGTTGTTACATGGTTACCATTTAACATCATATCCCTGGCTGTTCCTGGCCCTGTGTTAGCTAACGACCTGGCGCTGACAGTAATCTATATGGCCAATATGACTGTTTTCCAGTCAAATAGCTTTATTAATACATTCATATATGCCTGGCTCAACCCTAAATTTCGACAGGCGTATATCAGAATTATTTGCGCAGGTTACAAGAGAGACAACCGAGGAACTGTGGTTTCTACAGAACAGCATGGACCTTCCACCCAACAGACCACAACGTGAGTGAATGTGCTGCCCTTTTGTTGTGACCCCTTGCCCTTACCTTTGACCCCTGTTGCACCACGACCTCCTCCTACAAGTGCATTATGTTAATGGAGGGGTTAATTGGTAGTAGCAAGTCACAATAAAAGCTTGATGTTTTATTTAACAAACATTCCATGACAAAGCCACAAATAAAACCTGCTACACTGGATCTTTCTTGATACAACATGTTAAAATATGGACCTTCCCTTTTGCACAACGACCTCCTCCAACTAGTGCTTTGTGTCATGGGGGTTAATTTGATTGATTACTTTGTTTCACAGTAATGTGAGGAACCAATTTTGTAGTAGCGAGTCGTGAAAAGTCACATAAAAAGCTTGATATTTTACTTTTACTCTGGATATTTCTTGATACAACATATTAACATTTCACTTTGCGAGCATATATCTTAATTAAAGACCAAGTCACGATTGAAAATTGCAAAACTGTACATTATTTGTTATAAAATGTTGAAATTTTACTTAACAAGCATATATCCTAAAGATAAAGTTATAAATAAAAACTGCTACACCATACAGTGTATATTTCTTGTAACGACATGTTCACTTTTTTTTTAAGCATACATATGTATCTTAATGGAACTTTAAGGGAGGCATTCATATCTTAATGACAGAGCCATTAAAAAGTGCAAAACTGTATATTTCTTTTCTTCATACGACACATTGACATTTGACTTAACAAGCATATCCTAAAGTCAATAATGAAAACTGCTACACCATATATTTCTTGTGGTTACCTTCTGACATTTCACTTGACAAGCATAAAAAAAACTAATTTTCTTGTTTTGACATGTCAAACTTTTACTTAACAAGCACATCCTAAAGACAAAGTCACAAATAAAACATAGGTTGCACTGCAGCAAAACCCTCAGTGAAGCGGGCGTTACTTCATGCCTGCCCGTCGGACGGACTTGGTAACAATAACCCTCTTAGAACTTTGTTCGCTGAGGGTTAAAAAAGCTTTCCTAAAAGGATGGTGTCACACAGTGGTGGTTCATTTGTCACATATATATATATATATATATATATATATATATATATATATATATATATCAACAACACGTTCCTGGCTGAGATATGGGACTTATTCACCGACTGATGGGTTGTGGTAAGGCCATTGGCGCACATCTAGATCAAAAGCATTTTGCACAAGCATGTCATATAGGTATTTTGTGACCTCTGCATATCGTCCAATTCATTCATTGCAATGTAGGATGATAAGATGATGTTGCTTATGTGTTTGGTTCCAATGTACCTGAAGCCTGTTACAGTCTGCTCAAGCAGACATCATTTCTGACTTCAGAGGGACAACCCAAGACCACATTGAACTATAGTTTTTATTATTATAGTATAAACCATGTATTAGTATACCAAGAGTATGAATAAAGATGATATATATATATATAGCCTTGGCATGCATGAAACAGTTGCCTGGAATTGCCTATCAGATAAAGTGCTTCCAGATGGTTGTGTGTAAAGCTGCAGTCAGCAATATATGGACTTTTCCTCTTATTTTATTTTATGCTATAATTCAGATGAATAGTTGACCTTAGGTGTAAAGTGTGCATGGGTAATGCTTGGTCTGTCGAAAAAAACCCCAATGTGAACTTCTGCTTCTGGGCCCTATGCCAATTTGGTTCAGTGTTTTCTGTGAGGATAGAGACATCTTTCAAATATATTTAACTGTTGTGTTTCCTAATTTTGCTTATGAAAACAATTTGTTATACAGAAAAGTTAAATGTTAGTTTTGAATTGATGTGATTGATTTATTAGAGTCAGGTGATGAATTTATTCAGATAGATGATTTCGGATGATTCTACACTGCTATAGGACCGCAGTTACTTGAACATTGTGTGCAGTGGTCAAATTGACTGATGTTCCTGACTGAACACAGCAACTTGTATCATTTGAGCGATGTGACCTGTCACAGTGCAGATGTTGTATATATGGCAGTGAATCACCATCAACAGCTCAGCTGCTGAAGAGAACCAATCAACTACATTTAAAGCTGTAGTGATTCATATTGTAAAAGTCCATGTCATTGAAGACTCCAATATAATGACATTTCAGCCTAGACTTTCAACTGAGTCTCATCTCAGCTTTGAGGGAAGTCAAGTTCTCCCAGTTCCAAAGTGGGCAGAGTCCAAAGTGCAGTAAGCACAAAATATTCAGAGTCCAAAGTGTACAAGTAAATAACACAAGAGTGGATTTGCTTCCTCAGCTGGCAAAATGAAAACTGATCTTTTTAATGAGTACAGGGTATATGTATTAAAATATAATTCATGAAGTTTTCCCCCCAGCAGGGCTGAGAGGGAATTATCAACCAATCACAACACAGTAAACTCTACATTCCATGGGGTGATACCTCCCCCAAACAGGGCTGCTACCAGCATCTTTCTGCCAATTCTGGCAGGGATTAGTGAAACTGAGACAATGGAGCAAAAGTGGACCCCCTGCAGTGCTCTGCATTGTGCTGAGGCTATTTATAGCTCAAGTCACAATGGGCTATTGTACTGAGTGTCAACTTTGACTTGGTTAGCAGTTTTGGAGGGAAAGTTTTGGAGGGAAAATTAGTAAGCTCCTCCCACAATTCAGGACTTAACAGTGAGGCATCTTAACAGGGCAATGCACTCACATAACACTGACAATAAATCAATATGAAGCAAAAGGAATGATACTTGTCATCAATTGACAATTGATTGATAATACAGTCAATCAATTAATGATATAATCAATGTTAACAACACAATCAATGTTGATAATCAAGTCAATGTTAATAATTTAATCATTGCTAACAATATAATCAGTATTAATAATCAACATTCCTTGCAGCAGGCTAAACTAGCTAAGACTAAGCATAATTAACAAGCAACTGCTGGCACCTGTGAGTAGAGCAGTGACCAGCTAAAATGTAGTGATGAGCACACACTACTACTGCATTTAGGTCACATGAGCAGAGGCCTGCATAGGGCAGGTGTAATGAAGAGCAAATGTCATATAACTCTAACTGACATATATCCTTTGCCTAGGGCAAGTGTAATGAGGAGCATACAATCAATGCACCTGTCATGTTACTCTAACTGACATATGACATATATCCTTTGCCTAGGGCAAGTGTAATGAGGAGCATACAATCAATGCACCTGTCATGTTACTCTAACTGACATATATCCTTTGCCTAGGGCAAGTGTAATGAGGAGCATACAATCAATGCACCTGTCATATAATAAGTGTTTGCCATGGGCTGCACTTTACATCACTCCCCCCCTTATTCTAGCTCATTGATGGCAATCAGCAAGGAGCGTGCTTGGGGATGATCAAGAAGTTATCAGCCTGGCAATATAAACAATTCTGACATGCTAAACAGTCCTGACATGCTAGACAATTTCGACATGCTAAGTAACTCGACATGCCAGATAATTCTGACATGCTTAACAATTCTGAAATGTTAGATAATTCTAACATGCTAAGCAATTCTCAGTGACATCAATATATGAAGCGCAGTGAGTAAAAGGAAAAATGGCTACAACAATGCTGCAAGGTTAAGACAAATGGTGACAAGCCTGAGGAAACAAGGGTATTTCTCATTTTTACCTAAGCTAAGAACAGCTCTATGTTTGTGGGGATCTCATGACTACTTGTCATCCTGACCATGTCTCCCCCTTGAGGTAAGATCCAAGGGATCCAGCAGTGCGATGCATGCGTGGGTGCATGACATGCCAATGTCAGGTAACTTGGTTGTAGTCTGGGCTCAGCTCAGCATGCTGTCGCCGTCGTGCCTTGAGACTATTTCCCATATCCTTGCTAGGCTGCCCAAGCGGCAATGCCCAAGGCTAGTCAGTTCCAGGAGACACTGAATTCCTTTGGCCAGTGAATTCGAGTCAGCGGTGAACTCCAGGAGTTTAGTGAATTCTATCATGCAGCGAATTCCAGGCGTCAGTGAACTCTACCATGCAGTGAGTTCCAGGAGTCAGCGAATTCCGTGTAGTGAATTCCATCGGTAAGTGAATTCCAGCAAATAGTGAATTTCATCCGTGAGACGATCCATTCCGTGATGTGGTCCATTCCGTGATGTACATTTTCAGTCGACAGTAACTTCCGTGAGATAGTACCCTCTCAGTCGACAGTAATTCCGTGGGTTTGTCAATTTCCATGATATGGTCCATTTCGTGAGGTGTCAACTTCGTGAGATGGTACCTTCTCAGTTGACAGTAATTCCGTGCCGTGGTCGAATCGTGAGACAGTCAGTCTCAGTCGACAGTCATTTCCAGGGGACAGTCAATTCCGTGAGACAGACGATTCCGTGAATTTGTCATTTTAGTGAGATAGTCAATTCTCTGAGAGACTGATCACAAGTCAGTCCCAGCGGGTGTTGGTCTCAAGAAGGCCGCCGTAGCGTTGATGGCCAAGCCTCTGGCCCTCTCCTGCTGCTCTGGAGTTGGTGCCTGCAGGTCCAGAGCGCACTTCGCGGACCTTGGCAGGTTGTGGCGACGGCGCTTCGTGCTGGCTGCAGGATCCGGTGCGTGGGGTCGTCTGGTGGCAGAGCGATGGAGTCGCTTCTGGTCGTCCCGGCGAGTGGGTGCTGTCCGAGTCGTCGGCTGTGCCCTGCTTGGCTGCGGAGGCTGGTTCTGAGGTGGAGTGTCAGGGTGGTGACGCTTGATCGTCACAGGCTGATCCGGGGCATGCGGGCGACGTGTAGCTGTCCTCTGCAGACGTTTGGCGTCAGGTCTGCCTCTGGGCTGCAGGGCGGGCTGTTGCTGGTATCCGCGCAGCCGTGGGTGCCTGGGGAGACGAAGGCACTGTGGCTCTGGGTTGAGGCCTCGAGCGTGGTGCATGACATGCCAGAGCGTCTCTGTGCTGTCTGTGGATGACTGGCTGAGACCGCGTCTCCTCTTGCTGGCTGGCTGAAGGCGAGAGGTTGAGGCTTCGCCAGGAGATGGTGACCGGGACCGGTCCGGCGGATAAGGCATCTTGGGCCTTGTTGCAGTGCGGGCACTGTGACGAGGGTTGCGCTTGGGGCGTGGCCTTACGTCATCCCAGACGATGTTGGGGTCAACCAGCTTGACCTTGTTGACGTTCAACACTTTCTGCTTGCTGGTTTGCTGATGTGTCAGCCAAAGCACTTTGCCCTTAACCTTCGTCACCGTCCATTGTGGGTCCCACTTTGTGGTCAAGGACAAGGGCTCAGGTGCCTTAATGACCACAGTGTCTCCTGCCTGGTATTGGCCAGTATTCGCTTGTCTCAGTAGCCGCTCTCTGTTGTGGTGCCTTGATTGCTGTGTAGCCTGTATCGCTGTCCTTAAGGCATCAGTGATGTTCTGCAGGCGGGGATCCAACTGCAGGTCCTCCTGCAGCAATCTTGAGATGGGCAGTCTGGCGCGTCTGCCATGATGGAGGAAGAAGGGCGTGTGGCCAGTGACGTCAGATACCGCGTTGTTGTAGGCAAGTAGAGCGGGGCCAAGCTGATCCTCCCAGGAATCTCTGGTGTTGTTGATCAGCCAAGAGATGATCTGCTTGAAGGTGCCGTTGAACTGCTCACACTTGCCATTCGCCTGCGGGTTGTAACTGGTGGTCCGTCTGTGGTCAATGGCCACTCCCTTCAGGTAGGAGCGGATGGCATTTGCACCGAATTCCAATCCCTGGTCAGTAATGATGACATCGGGGTATCCGTGTCGGGGAAATATGTGGCGTGTAAATTGCTTCCACACTTCAAAACTCGTTTTGGAGGGGAGTGGGTAAGCTTCTGCCCAACCAGAGCAGTGATCTATGAGCATCATGATGTAGACGTTGCCTGCTGGTGACTTCACGAGAGGTCCAATGAGGTCGACAGCCATGATCTGCGTGGGGGAGGTAGCGATTGGCATCTCTCTCATCGGGGCCCTGGGCTTGTACTTTGAGTGGGCTGTGCAAGTCGTGCACTTGAAGATGAAGGTCCTGATGGCATGACGCATGCCGGGCCACCCAAAAGCCTCTTGCAACTTGCGCATCGTCTTTGTCACTGACATATGCCCTACCTCCAAGTGAGCATGCTTGATAATCTGGTCACGCTGCTGTGGAGGGATCACCAGACGAGGGTGGTCAGGGGCGTGGTTGTAGGGCCTCTTGAGGGAGTACAGTAGGCCATTAATGATCTCAAAGTCACTTTCTTCGTCATGGTGCTCTGTCCACTCCGTCATGATGCGTTGCTGCTGTGCCACAACATGAAGGTCCAGACCGTAAATATCTGGGGCCTCGTCATCCGGGGGCAGAGGCGGCAGTGGGTCCCCAATGTGCCAGTAATCAGCATCAAAGGTGTTGATGTCCTCATGCTGCTTGATACGTGAGAGCATATCCGCTCTTATGTTCAATTTACCCTTATGGTATTCAACTTTACAGTTGTATTCCGCCAGCAGGACTGACCAGCGCTGAATCTTGGTGTTGTTCATGTCCTTGGTAAATAAACACGTGAGGGGCTTGTGGTCCGTAAAGGTCCTATAACTGGCACCCCATAAGTAAGGCCTCAGCTGCTTGAGGGCGTAGACAACAGCATACGCTTCCTTTTCTATGGTTGCCCAGCGTCGCTGCGTATCGGATAGCTGCTTGGACAGGTAAACAATAGGCCTCTCCACTCCGCACTCGTCCTCTTGGCACAGGATGGCACCTATCGCGTAGTCGCATGCGTCCGTGTACAACTGGTATGGCTGGTCCGTACGTGGATGTGCCATCACGCAATCACTCATGAGGGCTCCTTTGAGGGAGTCAAACGCCAGTTGATGTCGACCCGTCCATTCAAACCTAATGTTCTTGCGTGTGAGCTGGACGAGTGGCTCAGCGATGTGTGCATAATCCTGGATGCATGAACGATAGTATCCAGACATTCCCAGGAAGCTGCGGACCTCGGACAAGTCGTGAGGAGCCTGCATCCTTGCTATGGCCTCCACTTTGCCGGGATCCGCCCTCAGGCCATGTTGGCTAACTACATAGCCCAATAGTTTGACCTCTCTTAAACCAAACACGCACTTGGAGGGGTTCAAGCGCAAGTTATACTGTCTGAGACGAGCAAACATAAGTTGCAAGTGTTCTGCATGCTCGCTCTCATCCTTGCTGTAGACGACTATGTCGTCAATGTACAACATGCACATATTGCCAATTAGTCCTTTAAACACGATCCCCATGGCCCTTTGAAACAATTGTGATGCGTTGGCTAAGCCCATTGGTAGCCGTGTCCATTGAAATAGCCCGCGGTGGCACACGAAGGCGGTCTTCTCCTGATCTTCGGGGTGTAGTGGCAGCTGATGGAACCCAGATTTCATATCAAGAGTGGAGAAGACCGTGGCGCCTTGCAGCTGATCGAAGATGTCACGGATGAGCGGGATGGGGTACGCATCCTTCTTCGTGATTTTGTTCAGGCTGGTATAGTCGACACAAAAACGTGGTCCGTCTGACGTGTCCTTTTTATCCACCAGAACCACTGGTGAAGCCCATGGAGATGAGGACGGTGTGATGATGCCCTGTGCTATGAGGTCATCCAGCTTGGCATCAAGGGCAGCACGCTTCTTCAAGGGCAACCGATAGGGGCGGCGCTTAATGGGCGCCCCATCAGTATGAATCCGGACCAAGATGTCAGGGTGGCAACCCAAGTCTTCTCCCTTTGCCGCAAACAGGTCTGCTTGCTGGGTCACGCACTGGCCAATAAAAGTGTCCTTTATGATGGGAGGCTTGTCCCCAAGGGAGTCAATGGCGATTGGTGGGCGAGCTGGCAATAATGGCAGAGACACGCCCCTGCAGGTCAGCATTCCTGCGTCGTAATCTATCATGGCGTGCTCCTGTCGCAGGACGTCACGCCCAATGATGAGTGGATGCCCTATGTTGTCCACAACAATAACTGGGATGGTGCCCAGTTCGGCGAAAGGCAGCTCCGTTGATCCCAGAACCTGGATCCCATGTCCTGTCACACCGCATAACTCCACAGTGTTATGAAGCAGGGGCGTCCTGCCCGACTTCCTGCATAGTAAATGAAATTCGTGGCGCCGCAACACAGTGCGCGAGGCACCCGAATCGACGAGTCGCAAAAGGCAGCAATTGTAAATAGTCACCTCCACATATTTGAGCTCGTCGACCGTTGCGGCGCCTATTGGCCCCCCTGGGGCCCGTTTTGACTACGCCCCGTCTGTCCACGACGCTGTGCTGCCTGCCTGGTACGGCAGTTGCGCTGGACATGGCCGATCTTCTGGCAAAAGCTGCAGATAGGAGTGCCGTCGTCCGTGTAGGCGAACTCTCCGGTGTCTGTCGCCGGGGTGTCGTTGTAGTCAGCGCGATGGGTGGCGTTGTAGTCAGAGCGACGGGTGTCGTTGTAGTCAGCGCGACGGGTGGCGTTGTAGTCAGAGCGACGGGTGGCGGCTTGCTTCTGGGGAGCGGAAATGGAGTTGTTGGTCGTCTTGAGCGCAGCCATCAGTTTGGTGAATTGTTGCGTCAATCCGCACACCTGGCGTTTCATCTCCGTGACGTCCTGGGCTAGGCCCTGAGTGGGAGGTGCAGATGCCACAGCGCCAACTTCCATGGGCTCCTCATTCCTCACTATAATGCCCTCGTCCAGGGCCATGCGCAGACGATACTCGTCTGCCTCGTAATTGGAGACTAGGGCCATGGCAGATGCGAAATCCTCTGGCCGGCCTTCTTTGATGAGGCGTTCCACCACATGTCGATCTCTCAGGCCTTGCATATACGAGCGCAGCAGAAGCCTGGTCTGGTCAATGTTGCGAGCATTTCCTGGGGCACTCAAGGAGGTCATCACGGCCTGGGGGGGGGGGGGTAAGCAAGGTCAGCCATCTCCCTGTAGCGGCGGCCATAGGATGCTGACGTTTCGTAAGCCCCCTGCTTGACCTTCTCCAGCTCATGCCGCAGGCGGTCGTCCTCGTGGGGGGACAAAAATGCCAGCTGCAGGTGGGCACGCAGTGCTGTCCATTCTACTGTTCTGCGATCCGGCTGTAGGTTCAGGAAGTGCTCTAATTCCCTTCGGAGAGCGCCCTGCGCTGAGTGAGCTGCAATGTACGGGGTGAAGTGTGAATACGGGATCGTTAGGTCCACTTCTTGCAGCCACGCACGCACTGCTCCCGGGTTGGCGCCGTCACACGGAGGAACACGTTTCGCGAGATTATCAGCAGCCACTTGATCCGTGTGCAGCTGGTGACGTCGCTCTCTGTTCCTGTATTCATCCCTGGCGTCGTCTCTGCCTTGGAGTCCCTCCTGTCTAATCTGATGCATCATTTCAGCGAAATGCTGTACATACGCAGGAGCAGCGTCCTCCACGGCTGGCGCTTGAGACCGCGCGATGCCGTCAAAGCTGTGTTCGGACTCCAGGGTCTGGATTGGAGGAGTCATCTTTGCCGGACGTTCGTCGAGTGATAGTGGGATGCTGTGTCGGGCCGGTGGTGGGCGAGTTAGAGCACAATTTCCTTCCTAGTTCATCTGAGCCTCAAGCGCATGTCAATATGAGCTTGGCTGTTCTTGCAGTTGCAAGTGCTGACATCACTTAGCAGTGAAGGGCTTGTCTTTCTCTCCTTCCTGTGGCATAAGTGTGTTGTCTGTCCTGGTCCATTATCACGTCGGGGTCACCAATGTAAAAGTCCATGTCATTGAAGACTCCAATATAATGACATTTCAGCCTAGACTTTCAACTGAGTCTCATCTCAGCTTTGAGGGAAGTCAAGTTCTCCCAGTTCCAAAGTGGGCAGAGTCCAAAGTGCAGTAAGCACAAAATATTCAGAGTCCAAAGTGTACAAGTAAATAACACAAGAGTGGATTTGCTTCCTCAGCTGGCAAAATGAAAACTGATCTTTTTAATGAGTACAGGGTATATGTATTAAAATACAATTCATGAAGTTTTCCCCCCAGCAGGGCTGAGAGGGAATTATCAACCAATCACAACACAGTAAACTCTACATTCCATGGGGTGATACCTCCCCCAAACAGGGCTGCTACCAGCATCTTTCTGCCAATTCTGGCAGGGATTAGTGAAACTGAGACAATGGAGCAAAAGTGGACCCCCTGCAGTGCTCTGCATTGTGCTGAGGCTATTTATAGCTCAAGTCACAATGGGCTATTGTACTGAGTGTCAACTTTGGCTTGGTTAGCAGTTTTGGAGGGAAAGTTTTGGAGGGAAAATTAGTAAGCTCCTCCCACAATTCAGGACTTAACAGTGAGGCATCTTAACAGGGCAATGCACTCACATAACACTGACAATAAATCAATATGAAGCAAAAGGAATGATACTTGTCATCAATTGACAATTGATTGATAATACAGTCAATCAATTAATGATATAATCAATGTTAACAACACAATCAATGTTGATAATCAAGTCAATGTTAATAATTTAATCATTGCTAACAATATAATCAGTATTAATAATCAACATTCCTTGCAGCAGGCTAAACTAGCTAAGACTAAGCATAATTAACAAGCAACTGCTGGCACCTGTGAGTAGAGCAGTGACCAGCTAAAATGTAGCGATGAGCACACACTACAACTGCATTTAGGTCACATGAGCAGAGGCCTGCATAGGGCAGGTGTAATGAAGAGCAAATGTCATATAACTCTAACTGACATATATCCTTTGCCTAGGGCAAGTGTAATGAGGAGCATACAATCAATGCACCTGTCATGTTACTCTAACTGACATATGACATATATCCTTTGCCTAGGGCAAGTGTAATGAGGAGCATACAATCAATGCACCTGTCATGTTACTCTAACTGACATATATCCTTTGCCTAGGGCAAGTGTAATGAGGAGCATACAATCAATGCACCTGTCATATAATAAGTGTTTGCCATGGGCTGCACTTTACAATATAATTGAGATCTAATACAGCTGCAGGGCTTCAATGCAGTGAATGATCCTTTCTTTTATTTGCCTTATGAATAAATGCTCTATATTCAACTGAGAACAATGATCAACTCCCTGTTTGTAGTTCTTTGAATGGCAACCTTGTTGTCCAAATCAGTAAATACAAATGGAAAAAGCCAATTGTTTCATTTTCAAGAGCATGGGGGGGGGGGGTGGCTTTAAAATGTCTGCCCAGTTTGTGCGCACATTACATAATTAACAAACAAACAAACAAAAAAACATGCATGTATGCTAGCTAATAACTTTTGTGCCAATTGCCGAAATTGATGAGGCTTGATTAATTGTGTGCCTTTTTAGGCCTCTGTGATGAGACATGTAAAAAGTCCGTTTAGTAGGGTCATCTTTATATATAGTAAAAAAAATTTATTCATGCACATAATTCTGTGTAAAATACATTGTATATAATAATTATATAAAAAATAGACTGCACTGCAGCTAAACCCTTAGCGAATCCCACATAGCACACAGGCATTAAAATTGTTATGTGTTTGTCCGACAGGCAGGAGGGCGGGCATTACACTATCATTTCCAGAGCAGAACTTTAACACACACTTTCGTTTGTAGAGCTGAACTCTAACACTAATGCACTTGCCCCAATGAAATTTTATACATATATATATGCTTTTATTGACACAGTAATATCATACATGATACATTTGTCAAAATGTGTACTAAGTCTACTTCTACTCACTATTTCTATATTCAATATATATATACATGGTATAAAAAGTTAAAGGTATACATTATCAATGGATTATCTATACATCCATGGTCCCAGTTGCTGAACAATAGCATGGTAATATGAGCCTTAAGTTTCGATAACATACATTTGTTAAAAAAAATATATATATAGACATATATCACATGTATACAGTAACCCTAAATACATATATTACTGCAGTTAATACTGTTCATTATCACAATGTTAATTTAAGTACAACATTTGAATTAGGAGTATATATAACAAGGCATCGTGCACAGTTATGTACATGAGTGTAAAATCACATAGATCACAATATATAAAAATGCTTGTAGTGCAGAAACTGCTAGTTTAAGGGGTGATGGTTAATGCTCGACAATGGATGATGACCCAACCATTCATTAGGCATCAATATTTACAAGAAATTTTCCAAGGGATTTTAACAACTCAGGCTCTTTTGATTTCATGATGGTCTTAAATTTGTCTTCTTTGTTTAGTTGCTCAAAATTTTCTATGTGATCATTAGTTATTTTAAAGAGGTCCTCACGACTAAGTGTGTTATGTGGGCATACTATGAGACAATGTTTTTCATCTTCGATTACATGCATATTGCATTTTAGGCATAATCTCTCAACTGCTGGCAATATAGGGTTTTCATGTCTACCTGTTTCAATTTGTAAATTATGTGAGCTTACTCTAAATCTGGCTATTTTATTATAAATTTTTCTGCTAAGGTTTAGTAGAAGGTATGGTTTTAGCCTGTAATCAGTCTTGATGAGTTTATAAGTTCTAAGTTTTGGCTGTAGTGTAGAGTCATTGATTTCAGCTAGCGTAGTTTCCTGACATTTCTCATAGATTTTAGATTTGAACGTTTCAGTAATGGATTCTAGCTCATTGTTTACAAGTCTTAAATGGTCTCTTTGTGGATAGTGTTCATTGAGCATATGAATAATTTTCCCAACCCAAGCATTATTACCAGAAGTGTGCATATCTTTTTGCTCATTTAAACATTTTTTAAGAATATTATTAGCTGGCAGTTTTTCTAGTTTAATCCAATAGTTGATCATTCTAAAATGTTGTCGTACATGTAATGGGAATCTGCCAGTCTCACCATACACATCTTGTGATGAGGTCTGTTTCCTAACTCCTAACATATTTTTTAGGTATCCTAATTGTACTTTTTTTAGGTATCCTAATTGTAACTTCTCTAGTTCATTTACAGGTTTGTCAAGGATTGGTAAAATATATTTGTCAAACATATACAGTAACACTCTATATGGCCTAGTGGTGCCTTGTGATGGCCACACTGATATTTGCTATGTTTTACCAAAATATTATTTCTTGAGTGTTTATATAGTGTGTGTGATGAACCGAAAAAATTGCCACTTGGCCTACATAGCCTGTTATGCAATGCTAATTAGAGTCCAAGATGTCCTATTTTTGGAACTCTTGAATTTCTTCATTTGTCCATTATATTCTGTCAAGTGTAAAATAATACAGTGTTCCCATTGTTCCCATTGGTTATAAAGAAGTCTGAAAAAGTCTTACTTTATTTTTGTAAAAATTAAGTACCGTATTAAGTCTTATTTTTGTCCACTAAGTCTTACATTGTCCTATTTTGATGCAAATATACTTGGATATCAACATCTACATTGTAATATTCAGACGATTTGGTAAATATAAATGAATAGAAATTATTAACTTTCTTCAAACCCAAAAGAACTGCGTTTATTTTATTGCTTAATAGCCAATACCCTGATTGTTTGTTTGACGCTGAAATTAAAAATATTGGTGTATATTACTATATTAGGTCTTATTTTTCATGTGCGCATGATATTATAATGTCCTACAAAATATCTTATGTCTTAGGAATCCTGTATTAACAGTAATCTATTATGTTCAGAGCCCATTCTTTTCTTGCCATTTAATTGTTCTGTTTTAAAGATTTTATGCACAATAAGGTGTATTGAGTCCACTAGAAATATCAACGCAATAGCATGTTCCCTTAACTAATCTACAACTAAGATTATCATTTATATGTCCAAAATAGTCATATATGGACTATGGCAATGATCCTAAAGAATATATATGAAATTCAGCAATAATGTTATGCCACATAAAGATGTTAGGTATAATTTCATACAAAAATAACCTTCAAGGTTTTTATTTCTTTGTATTTAAATAAATAAAGTCTAAATACAAATAAATACAAAATCTTAAAGGTTTATTTTGTTTGAAATTATACACAACACACCCATTTTAATGCCTTTATATGTCAAAATATTTTTTGCTTGCTGTTTAAATTTAGCTGGCAACTGAAGGAACTATATATTATCAATTGCCATATTCCCTTCAGTTACTGAATTGTTGGGTTGCTGATTTGCATTAAATCTATGGCATTTAAATAAGTATTTATAACCGAACACCGGTGTATATGAAGAAAACAATAAGTATTGGAGTCAAGTGAAAGTAATATAGATCATCATGCAACTATTTATTATAAAATTGCTAATTATAAACAAAAACTATTGAATTGGTTGAGCATGACAATACTATGATCAAATATTTAATAATTGCACATGAATTGTACAGCATTTACGGCTGTCATTGTAGACCTGTTCAGAATATGCTTTTCACAAAAATTCATAGCCTGCTGAACTGATTCCCATGCTTTTGGGTCTGAGAAAGCCAGAAATCTCAACCATTTTGATCTGTGACCATGGGAACCTTTGCCTCAAGAGCCCTGAAGTTATACTGTCGATTTTCGTCAAGAACGCCCAAAATTGTAGGAGGGGGGTAGCCTTTCTTCTTCTCTAGCTTCTCAGGAAATAAAGATACAAGAATAAAACTAACATCATGTGAAAGATAATAAAATTGCCTTTCTGGTGGTATCAAGAAAGTAAAACTTTATTACAAAATAGGTTTCTTTTTGTTGAAAAAACTTGAGAATTTGTGCTTTGGAGGTTAAAAAAATAAGCAATATGACTGGGTTTGAACCCATTAAGTGCAGTTTTGACACCTAGGTATCAAAAAGAATCATACCCCAAATGTCAAGGTTTCAGAAAATGACAAACATTGTGATTTGTGACAATGAGAACTTTTGCCTCATGCATGTGAAAGGTACAGATAGTGACAAGTATGGGCCTATAAATCTATAGATGATATCATGTTGGTCTTTCAAGTAATATACACAAGGAGTGACTCAAGGCCTCTCTGACTAATGTTTTTGATTCTGGAAAGCACGAGAGCTGCTGCTTGTTAGAAGTTGTAATGATGTAATATGGACACAGTGAACTGCTGCTTGAAGGGCTAAAATGTTTCCTCGAGAGATATATATGCTGTACAAATTGCTTTGAAGCAGTGTGTTGCAAGTGCCTTGCCTGAAAACCACAAGACAAGAAGAGCTCAGATTTGATCAGTCTTTGTGGAGCTGTGCTGTGCACTGCCATGGCATTGACTACATCCATGGTTGCTGCTGTGCTGAAGGCTGGAGGTGCAGATCTTAATGACTTCAAGATATCTACTTCCACAACCCGCCGCAGCCGAATAAATTCTCGATACAACCTCAGCCAAAGTTATATGAGAAACTTCAACAAAAATGCCCCAAAATATTGCGCCCTTCACTGGGATGGTAAACTCCTTAGGGATGTGTTAGGAATGGAGCCAGATGTTGTTGTAGAGAGTCTTGCTGTCCTTGTTTCCGGGTCACCAGAGTATGAAGAGGGAAAGTTCTTGGGAGTGTCTTGCATTGAAAGTTCATCTGGCATATCACAATCAACTGCCTCATATGATTTTCTTACAACATGGGGCCTTACTGAAAATGTAGTGGCTTTAGTATTTGACACAACTGCCAGCAACAGCAGTGTGCACAAGGGGGCAGCTAAGTTACTGGAAGACAAGTTGAACAAGAAGGTGTTCTACTTGGCATGCCGGCACCACATTCTGGAATTGCTTGTTGGAGCTGCTTGGGAGGCGGTTTTTGGGAAAATAAAAAGTCCAGACAATCCATGGTTCAAAGGCCTGAAAGACAAGTGGGCTGGAATAGGGAAGGATGAGCCAAATGTGCTCAAAGTGACAAAGTCGTGGCTGAAGGACAAGAGAAAGAATTCCCTGAGGATGCTAAATGAGCTGTCAACCACCCCACGTGCTGATTACAGGGAAGTCGCTGAACTTGCTATCATCTTGCTTGGAGGAGAACCCCCTAGGGGCATCCACTGGAGTCGTCCTGGGGCAATCCACCAAGCTCGGGGGATGGCCAGCAATATTTATTGCATCAAGATGTTCTTGTTCAGCCAAGAGCTGGCTTACAGCAGGGAAATACAGAAAAAACGTGAAAGAATTGTCACTTTCCTGGCACTATTTTACACATGTCACTGGATGACCGCAACAAATGCTGCTGATTCACCCATCAATGACCTTCTCTTTGTGAAGGACATGTTGCAGTTCCGACAACATGATGCCCACCTGGCGACAGCAGTCCTGAACAAAATGAAGCATCACACATGGTACCTCACACAAGAGATTGTACCATTTGCTCTGTTTAGCAGACATCCCGAAATGACCAATTCACATAAGGAACAGTTAGCCCTCAGACTAATTAGAACAGAAAAGCCAGACAGTTTTCGAAGAGGCAAACCTGTATTTCCACTCATTGAAAATTCAACAACTCTCCCTGATCTGGTTGGCCCAGAGTCTCACTTCATATTTGATGCTCTAGATGTTGACATAACTTGGATGAGTCAGCCAGTTGAAAATTGGGCAGAATGACAGTTTCAAGGCAGTTGAACAATTTGTACAGTCAGTCAAAGTTGTAAATGATGTGGCCGAACGTGGCGTCAAAATGATGGCTGATTTTACGACTGTAATAACAACAAATCAGGAGCAGAGAAATCAATTACTTCAGGTTGTTGAGCTTCATAGAAGGAAATTTGACAGTTTCAAAAAATCCACACTGAATGACTCTTAATGCATGTGTGATTGTGTGTCCTCTTACTGACAATTATTTGCAGCATACAGCAAAATATTGTGACAAAGTGACTTCTAGCTTATAATTCCTTGAATTCTGCATAATTTCTATGCTTGTAGATGTGTCATGCCTTAGTCTCATGTTGTAGCATTGTGTCATTGCTAAATTTGGACTCTCTTGTGCTTGTAGATGTACATGATGCCTTGTATTGTAGATAGTAGATATGTGTTGTAGCATTGCTACATTTGCACTCTCTCATGCTGTAGATGTAAATGATGCTCTTGTGTTGGAGACAAGTGTTGCAGCATAGTGCCATTTTAGATTGTAAACTTAGGTGTGATAACTGCACTCAGGGGGTTCAAAATCAGTCATATTGCTGATTTGTTTACCTCCAAAACACAAATTCTCAAGTTTTTTGTAATAAAGATGTACTTTCTTGATACCACTAGAAAGGCAATTTTATTATCTTTCACATGGTGTAAGTTTTATTCTTGTATCGTTATTTCCTGAGAAGCTAGAGAAGAAGAAAGGCTACCCCCCTCCTACAATTTTGGGCGTTCTTGACGAAAATCGACATTATAACTTCAGGGCTCTTGAGGCAAAGGTTCCCATGGTCACAGATCAAAATGGTTGTGATTTCTGGCTTTCTCAGACCCAAAAGCATGGGAATCAGTGCAGCAGGCTATGAATTTTTGTGAAAAGCATATTCTGAACAGGTCTACAGTGAGTGTCATTGTTAACTATGGGATGCTAAGGAATATCAAGGAAGCAACACAATTTTTTGCATTTTTTCCAGATTTTCTAATATTATGAACAAAAAAGAATGATAAAAGAAATATCCTATAATCTAGATATGTCATTGGCAAAATGTTACTGATGTAAGGATCATAGAGTCATTGATATGAAGGTTTGAAACAGTCCTGTCCAAATTTTCATATTTCCCTTATTAAATAAAATTATCTGTCATAAATAGTCATGAAACCCCGAAAAGGTATCTCAACACTATTTTATATGTATTATTACTAGTTTTGTATACATGTAGGTGCAGTAGTGTGTGAGTCCTGCTCTGGAAACAGAAATTTTTATGTTTCGTTTTTTTAATTTTTCTCCTAATATTTTAAAACACAGCTCAGATATGTCAATGTGAATATAAAAATGCACAGCTAAGCTATATAGAGTAATAACATATACAATTTTGTTAGAGTTAGTGTATTAATGGTAGAATTATGCTCTGAAAACAGTTTAAAAAAATACTATAATTTAGATATGTTATTGATACAATTTCATTCATGTAAGGTAAATAGTGTCTTTTATATGGAGCTTTGAAAAAGTAGGAATTTTCCCTATTTTGCCCTAATAATTATTTTGACAATTCTATAGTATTTATGGCCATGAGACCCCCAAAATGCACCACTACACTATTTTAGACATATTATGACAAAATTTTAAGCATGTAGGTGCAGTAGTCCGGAAACAAAACAAAAAATGTTTTCTATTATTTCCATGACAATAATTAAATGCTGTCTATTTTGTGCACTTGTGTGCTGCAGATGTCTGAAGTTTATTAATAATTAAATATTTAAACTTACATCATTCTTGTTGTTTTCAAATCTTGTGTTGTTGCCATGGTACAATGCCAGCTTCTGAGTTGAGGTACTTGATCAAGTATTGCCTCATTTCCTTGGCTGCTCTGTTGTTGTTGCCTCTGTACACATCACCCATGTCTGGCTGATTGGCATTCTCCCTCCATGCACCTGGGATGATCTCATGGGTGTCTGCATTTTCCTGGTCCACAGCATTAACATCAACAGTTGGATACTTCAGCCTCAGTATGTTGTGCAACACACAGCAAGCAAGAATTATAGTGCACACTCTTTCAGCACTTTGAGGCATTGTTGTGAGGAGACACCTGAACCTAGCAGCCAAAAGTCCAAAGGCATTCTCTACCACCCGTCTAGCTCTAGAAAGTCTGTAGTTGAAGATTCTGTCTTCAATGCTCATGTTCCTGTGAGGCAGAGACTTCATCATCCAAGTCTGCAGTCCAAATGCATCATCCCAACTATGAAGTAAGGCACTGGTTAGTCATCATTAGGTAGCGCAAGGTGCCAGTTTCAATCCAGGTTCAAGGGCCCTCCTCCAAAATGTGTCCTGCTTTGTAATCCTAGGTCCCACTCTGGCAAGAACTTCATGAAATAAGTCAGGCTCCATCCTGATGAAATTCTTCAAGCCACTCACATCTTCTGCAGTCAATTCAGCCATCAGTTTTTCATACTGCCCATAAAGAGGTCTTCTTAGAAGCCAAGGTTGCACCCACATTCACCTTCTTCTTCGTGCAGCACCATCATTTTCTACTTCATCTGTATCACTTCTTCTGGTCCTTTCAGCATCTTCTTGCAGTTTTTGTTCTTCTTGACGCAGAAGTATATCCTTTGCAGCAGTAAGTAGCTGCACTTGCATGTCCAGGAACTTCAGATCCAATTCAACCCTCTCTTGATGTGATAATAAAGACATATCCAATTCTTCGGTAGCAGTAATATTCATACACCTTTGCAGTATGGAAGTCCAAAGCTAATGATGGACATAGGGGCGCAGGCTGTTTAAATACCAATTTCAGAGCTATCCGTGTTAAAACTGGGCAACTCCGTATTAAGATCGTGTAAAGACCGGTTATATCCGTGACAGCACCATGTAAAATCCGGTTCACGCTGCACTCTTCCTGGACAGTCGTGTTGCACCGGGCACCGCCGTGTTTCAACCGTACATATCCATGTAGCGACCGTATTCATCCGTGTAAGGACCGTGTTGGTCCTTGTTGACACCGTATTGCCACGGTGTACACACCGCCAAACATTTCTTTTGTTGACATTTTCAGCTCTTGTTCCCGGACTACCCCGGAGTGAAAGAAATATTACTCCGGGACACTACGGCGTGTGATCCAGCTATGTGTGAAGGGGGCTTAACACAATAAGGTAGGAACAGATCTGACAGTCGTGATCATTTTCAAGCTGCACGTTGGATCCACAGTAAAAATTGCGGTAAAACATTTGGAACAATTAGATACCAAGGTTTTGTCAGTAATCCCCTCCATTGCAGTATAGGCGAAAATGTAATGCAAGGTCACAAAAATAATGCTTTTTGGTGAACCAGCTTGGTAATGACGTCACAAACAAAGTGGCCCTTGATTAGGGACTGGCCCCCGTTCTGGGGCTGGCACCCGATCTGAGTCTAATTATTACATATATATGGGTTCAGTCAGCCCCTTGCACCTGGCCTAATAATGATAAATGGACATCAACTAATTGATGTTACCTAGCAGGAAACCAAATAAATACCTATCATATGGGCTCATAAAAAATTCCTTCAGAGGGGTCAATATGGAAATTTTTAACAATTAAATTGTTTCTTTCTGTCATGCAGGGCATAGATACTAATTAGTGTAACGTAGGAAACCAAACAAACAGCCTATTATATAAAAGCTTATGAAAAGTACTCTCATATGACTTCATAATTATGATATCCATGGCAACCAAAATGATGCTATGGCTGCCTAGTTACCAAAATATGTTGCGCTGAGGAAGATGACATCTGTTGAAATAATGTGATGCATGTTGTGGAAGATTTTGTTTTCAAGCAAACTTTTGAACGATGCAACACTCATAAATTTACTTTAATGAAAAGGTGTGAGTCAAAGGTCAAGTACTAAGGTATTTCTTCCAAATATGGAACTTTTTGTGCAAGGCAATGCAGATAGATATGTAGCTAGTAACCTACACAGATAGATAGATAGATTTGAATAGTGCAGCCCTATAAGCATGCTAAGACCCTGTTTGCTACCTGCCATTATAATGGTGTACATCATCAATAACAAAACTTTTTATCAAATTATCTACTTCAGGAACATCCACGTTTATGAAGTCACGCCATTCAATGAAGTAGATTTCAAATTTCAATATCATTTACAAATAAAGAGAATAATACTTGTAAATATCACCTGCCTCAGCACAGTATGCTGGTATGAGTTGGTAACTAAAATTAATTAAAAATCTGAAATTCAAAGGGGCTAATCCCTAAAAAGTTTCTATGAACCATTATGCAGTTTTCAAGATATGACACATATGAGCAACCTCCCTTTCAGCAATGTCATTTACACATCCTAGAGTTTTAACCATTGATAGTGAAGCTTGCTAGGAGTCATTTTCAGGCCAATCATCCGCAGGCAAGTCCAGGAAATTGTCATCCCTATTCAGGGTAAAAGATGACTTTGATGGTGTTAAATCAGTGATGGTTCCGGCAATGTTTTGAGGAGATGGTCACCTCTTTCAGTTGTCATGTTATTTACAAGGGTTTGTTTTCCATCAGTGGAGATCAAGTCTGAGAAAATAGCTACTGTTGCCAGCTCAGGACTCAAGATACCAGGAATGTCTTGAGCATCATTTTCAGATCAGCTGCTTGCAATTTGGCATTTTGGAGCTCATTTAACCTCTGAATTAAAAGAATGTCATTGACAGAACATCAACTGGTGATCTGCATATGTACCATGCTTGGATGTAGACATTGACTACAAAAGGTTCCAGGCTTTCTGATTGTGACCTAAAATACACATATACAATAAATAAACCCCCTAGTTTAAATATTTTTAATGTCATTGAGTAAAACGGATTGAGAGCAAGTGTCCAAGAAAGACTTATTCTATATTACCTCTATACCTAAGCCAACCATCAGATCTGTTCCGAAGTTAGAAAGAAGTACAGGAAAAGAAATGAGTAATGCTGTTATGAAACATCTGGTTGCATGGGAATCTGATAAAACAGTCATTGGAATGTGTTATGACACCACAGTAGCTAACACTGGTCGAAAATCGGGTGCTGCAACTCTTCTGGAAAATGCCCTTGGTTGTAATCTTTGGTGGTTCAGTTAAAGACACCACGTGATGGAAATACTATTAGCTGATGCATTTAATGTTTGTTTTGGACCCATAAAACTTTATAAGCGCTTCAAAGAGGACTGGCAAAAACTACGAACTAACCCATTACAGCGACAAGAGAATCCTCGTATATTGGCAAAAGAATCATATTGAAGAACTTCATTTTGGAACAGTCTACTAAGACTCATAAAAGAGATGATTATCTGGAATTGCAACAATTGGCTGCTCTACACCAAGTAGTTTGAAAGTGCCACCAATGCAGGAGGACACTAAGATGTGTAACCTATCAACTTCGACAACTGAATGAGTTTCTGGTAGGAGCTTGCCATCCCAACACATTTACTTGCTTGGAAGTTCTTCTTGATTTCATTAGCAGTTTTTCTGCTCTTAGAGAGCACACTTGCTGAAGTGGAAGGCCCAGCTTCATTAAGTACTGATGCTAAAATCATAGTAGACTTTTGAATGCGTGTATTTGTTCAATATTGCTGAAACGCTGGAGACATGATACGCTTGTGCTTCTTCATAACATTGTAGTCAGATTGATCATCAGAACTTTCTTCAGAACTGCTAGTCTCATCTGTATCATCCAAGTGGGCTTCATCCACTTCTTTTTACACACTTTTCATCTTCTTCTTATACTTTTCTTCATGCTCATACCTCTCACAGGTTCTCTTTTCTCTTTGAGCCAGTTTTTTTGTCAATGCCCCCAATGGAACCCTGTCTTTTCTTGTTGTATTTTCAAGAATTTTCTGTCTTCCTCATTTTAATTAATGTCATAGCGTCTAGATGGCTGATTTCAAACAAGTTGTTTAGCATATCTTTAAACTGCTTCTGATTTTCTAAGTCTTTTTTGTTACTTCTTTTGTCGTGCCTGCTATGCCTTACATAAAGATCCTTGATTTTCTTAATAACATTCCGTTTTTCTGTTGTTGGTATCCTTGATTTATTCCAAAATGGAATGACTTGGTCATACTACCTGCTTGCACATGTATAAAGAAACTTTTAATTTCATCGAAGAACATGAAATTGCTCATAACACCATGGCCAGAGGGTAAACGAGCACAAGTAATGGTCTCCTTAGGCTATCCTATTAATGGCACTAAATTGGTTTTCCTTGTGGTCTTTCAGCCATTGCAACTGTAATGCCATAAGTTCAGTCTGACAGAGACACAATCACTGCTCAGCGCTCAGGAGGATTTGCTAGATAATCTTTTCAAACTAAATCTCCCCAGCATCAGCTGTACCACTGACAACTAAGCTTACATCCACTTCAGGATTAAGAAAGAGCAACCAGGTAAACTGAGATCTTTCAAAAGATTCATCTGTTAATTAATTGCTTCTTTTTCTGGTGTAAGTATAACAATGTGTCATATCTTGAAAACTGTGCATGACACAGACATGGTATACTATAGGTACTAAAATGTTCAGAATATACACAATGCAAAAAAGCTATTTTCGGCAGAAACAAATAGCACAAAACTTCATTTCATCTATTTGGCATTTGGGGGAGTTCTGAAATCCCTTCAATGAGCCCAAAGTTTGCATTTGAGACAGAATGGGTTCACAGAAACAATTTAAGCCCTAATGGGCTATAATATCACCCTGACCCCAGTGCACCCAATATTATAGCCCTGTGCTTGTCATTATCTGAACTGGCTGACCAATCATAAACCTAGGAATCTGGAGCAGCTGCAGGACAGGTCACATCTTGTCAGTTAAGAATTTGAAATTCATTCAGTAACCTTTGGAGGGATACTAGCAAAGTTGGATTTTAAATTAATTCATTTATGGAGGGATATATACCATTTATCACATCATTGCATGGTAAGTGAAGTTTTTTCTAACCACTGAAAATATGTTGCACATGCTGATTTATATATGATTTGGTGTTAAGTCTAGTTTCTGAATATAAATTCATTTCAGGGATCTATGGAACCTAGGAATATTTAGATAATAAATATTCCTAGATGGAACTATGGATGCAACTTGGCTGAAGAATTCTGATATACATGAATAAAACTATATATTTCTTTAAAACTTAATTAATTGCAACAGTCCCATGTATAGATCGATTTACATCACAATATAATAAAGTTTTTTTCTTAATTTTAAACTTGTGTGTTAAATTTTTCCAAAGATTGTAAGCAAAGTTTGTCTTAAAGATGTCGTCAGATGATGTCTAAAAGACGTCATCTGATGACATATTTTAGACGTCAGACATTGGTCAACTAAATACGTCTAAAAGACGTCATCTGATGACGTATTTTAGACGTCAGATATTGGTCAACTAAATACGTCTAAAAGACATCGTCAGATGACATCTTTTAGACGTCTCATATAAGACGTCATTGAAGTTTGCATATGAGACCAGTATGGGCTAGTCATGAGACGTCTTGCAGAGACGTCAAAATGACGTCAATAAGACCACTTTTGCCCACTGGGAAGAATTTTAGACTTTTTTTTTCTTTTTTTTTGGACACCCTACTAGGCATTAATAGCAGCCTGCGGTTGCCATGGATACCAAAAGCGTGATGGCATTAGAAAGTACTTGTCATAAGATTTCATATTTGTTTTCTACATAGTGCAGCTGTGAAGTAATATATCTTTGAAATGGAATAATTCTATTGGTGAACTTGACCTTTGACCACCAAGTTCTTTACCAAATTTGCACTCCTATACCCTTTGCTATTAACTAGCATTAGGTGAAGCTGTGGATTATTGAACCATGCTCCATAACAAGAAGTTTGGAGATAGGTCTAATAATAATAATAATAATCAACTGTATGGTCATCCCACCGACGGCCGAGTTAGCTCACCTCCGCCGCTAATTACAATCATAGGCTAATTGCCCTTACCAACTTAATCACAGCAGAGAGTAGTCATGTAATTAAACTTGAAAAGGAATTTAAATTATTTTCATATTGTGTTTTCTTAATGGGAAAAAGGTGCATTGATCTCATTTTATACAATTAAAAAAGATAAAAATGGACTTATTGTGGAGTTAAGTATTAAGAGGAAAAAAAATTGTATTCTCTTTTTATTGATCAGGTGTTATAAAAATAATAATAATCCCACTTGCCTTTTATTGTTGTGTAATTATTTTTATTGTACAATTATACCTGATTACAAATGTAAATGTGCTTTTTCCGTGAAGAAAGAATTACACATTTATAAATAAACATTATTTGAATGGATTTCTTCTGTACAATGTCATTATTTCTATATTAAAAATAAAAAAAAAATTATGTTATTTCTCAAATTATATAATGTACTTAATACCTAACAAAATTACCTATATGTTCATGGATAAATACTGCCTTTAGCAAGCCGGCGCGCCGGCCTCCCAACCAAATGACTTGATTGCAATTAGCGTAAAATGCCACCCCATTTTTTACAGCATCAGATAAAAGGTGCAAGAAATTTGTGGTGAGCATCACTTGCATCATTGTGACCTTTGTGTACAATTGCAAATTTGAACATTCTGAAGATGCCTTCTAAAAGCCGAATTAGTCCCTGTGCCATCTGTGACAGGAGAGTTACTCGTAGTCACAATGCAATTCTTTGTGACCAATGTGAACTTTGGTGCCACCCCAGCTATCAGGATGGTAAATATTATTTTTCTTTGATTATATATCTTCCATAAACACACGATAAATGAAACATACTTTTCTTTCATGTAAGTGATCCAAATGATACAACTGAATCGATATATCCAATTTAAGTCTATTATTAAAAAAGGTTTAGTATTGACTCAAACTTTTTGTAAGATACATATATAAAAAAATTGTATTTCTGTTCCAGGTATCACAGCTGAGCAGTATGCTACCATGCATGACGAATTCTAGTGGATCTGCCCTAAGTGTCGTCCAGCTGCTGAAGACCCCTCACCAAAACGTCCCAGACTATCTGCCATCGACCTCCCTGGACTAGCCCCGGGGACCCATGCGTGAGCATGGGTCACGGTTCATTCCATTGAAAAACCTTGAGATTCTGAAGACAGGGTTTGGAAAAATTGGGATAACTATTTCTCCTTAGTTCATTGGCACACAGTTGTTACACAGTTGAACAATAGACAAAATAACCTACTGATAGCACATAAACTAATTCATCAATGCCATCTGTAACATTATGAAATCATGGTGTGAAGTCCAGTTAACTTCTTTTTTTCCTTATGCATTGGGGCATATGGCTTTGAAAGGCTGTGTCTGATTGGCCACTGAAAGCGCTATGTTGTGAAGATGATGACATCACAGAGCAATGACGTCATCAACAGTCTTACCAATACTAGTGCAAATGATTGTGACATCACTAGCTGTGACGTCACAAATGACTACTTTCACTTCATTGGCCAATCAGGAGATCTGTAAGCTAGTGAAGACAAAACAATGAAAAATGGCCGATTCTGGTCATGAACCACTATCTCTTACACTGAGAGGCTGTTTTACTTCAACATACTCATTACATGACATTTAAATATAGTGCTATCAGCAGCAAATCTTCCAAGGAATAATCATACAGACTTTCACTGCTCCAAACGCACACAATTTACTGTGAGATAAAATCTCCTGAAGGTAAGTCAAAATCTCAAGGTTTGTCAATGGGATGACTCATGACCCCTGTGCTAACACACAGGGGTCTTCAGGGCTACCCTGGACTGCCTGCAGCCAATTCAACAAGGTTTTCTGGGGAGTTCCGAATGGGACGAGCTGCAGCTGATTTTTCCCTGATAAGACTGAAAGTTAATTATTTATGTTTTTCAAAGGGTAACCCATCAGTATGTACACTGTTTTTCATTGAAACCCTTTAATTTAACCAAAGAAGTAAAAATGTTCATATAATGTTTATAAATATTTTCTAAAATTATCACAGTGCACAGTGATGTTATATACATTAATTGTATGTACAATATTAGACATGGACGTGTAGAATACAATAGGTTTGTGTGCATCCTCATCCTAATTCTCCATCACATTATTTATCCCTCTTCTCTCAATTAAATTCCTTACTAATAAACAACAAATAAATAAAAAATAAAAGAGCAAAAAAAAAGTACCCGCCAACTCGCTTTTCCACACCTCTGTGGTCCTACCCAAAAAAAAAAAATCCCTACTGTTGCAAATGTGCAAAATGAAGAGAGCAAAAAAAAAATTATGTACGCGAGTTAACCTGATACCTAATAATAGTATCCATCATTTTGCAAAGTTTCAGAGCTGTATCACATAGTTTTCATTAGAACCCTGACTATAATTATTGTACAAGCAATTTTTTCTCATGGTGATGCTGTTTCACACGTGAAAGCTCTTTGATGTTAGAAATAATTAGTTCCTCACAAATCAAGAGTGTCGCTGTGAGCTTCATAGACCTGCAGCGACATCTTTCGAGTTTTAATTTTACCCCGAATGCATCATTTCTCGGAAGTGATATCATTCACGGCGCATGCGCGGCTGAGTACATGTGAAAATGTTATGATTGTAATGTTTACAAAATTGTCTGAGTCGATTTAATGGTATTTCTGTCCGGACAATAACACATACTGTGTGTCGAGCTGTAATATCAAGATTTAGAAATATAATCGGTAAGGAGAAACAGTATATGACGTGTCAGATTCTACTGTAAAATGTGGGAACGAATTTTAAACACCATTGATGTTGTTCCTGACATTTTGCCTTTTAAACAGATTTTAGTTGGTTTGGTTTCCTTCGTACCCCAAATTACATCATGTTGCAAATAGCAGTGATATACAACTAGTGCATGGACGGAACTTTGTTTCAATCATTGCTTTAGTAAGTCTTTTGATCATTCAGGATCTGCAGCTGGGATCAAATCTGGATTCCTTAATTAATTGCTGCGTTCAGTTTGAGATTACTATGTCCAGACCACGTGATTAATTATACTATTTATAGTGATTTGTAAGTGGTGATTCTGCATTAAACTTTGAGAAGAGACTGCCAGCTTTGGAAACAAGCAAGGTTGCTCATCTACAAGAATTTCATAGTTGTATTGCTCATGTCATCCCGGGAACTTTTCAATATCTCACAAAATCTTTATAAAGTTGTTATGCATAGCTTTTGTAGCTAATGTTCACTATTTTGTACTTACTAGGGTTTGTTTGATTCAGCTGGCTTAAGTATGCATTTATCACATCAAGATATAAGGAAAGGTAATGTAAAATTAGAAAGTCTATGGCTTATTTCTGGATTAAACCTTTGCTTACATCGGTAGTGTTCTACCTGCAAATCACTGATGCAGATGTCCTGCGTTGGTTTCCATAAATTCATTTGCTAAAAATTTTATTACATATTTTTATGCATAGTTTTTGTTTTTGCAGATTTTCTTACAGGGTCGATTGGAGTGTCACTATGAGGGCACCATGTCAGACAGTGTGAGTCGCAGTTCTGTGGACTCTATGTCCACTGGTGATGAGTTTGTAGTCGTAAATGCTGAACCGCGCCTTCGTATCGCTGGCAACGGCAACATCGGGGATTTAGAAAAGAACTTAAGCGAGATGTTGGGTGACGATTATGAGGACGATTTGGCCGTCAGTGTCGGTAAGGCATCACTATAATGTTGTTGTTTTTGGTAAAGCTTGTTATTATAAATCATCATTATTGTTTATTATCTGTAAAACAATTGGGACTCTGAAATGTGGAGCTTTGTGTTTGGAACATATACTTTATCATTTTCAATGCGGCATGCAAGTAGTGAGTCAGCTGTGAATAGGCCCAAGTAAAAAAACAACAACAAAAAACTAAAAAATAATATGTAATCCACAGATACTTGTATAGATTTGGCTACTTGTATAATTGAGACTAAATGGAACATACCTGATTGTCTTGGGTGGTATTCTTTTGTGTACATAATCTAGGCTTCCTCTACATTAATTCCAGCCTTAGAAACTGTGGCTAAAGCAGTCCAATTTTTTGAAGCAGCTTTTATAAGTTTCTAAGTCCCAGTCAAAAAAATACTTGACTTAATGTATTGTGATGTTAATTGGTACAAAAGCAATACTGGGAACCTTGTCTTTTCGCCACTAAGTTTGACAGATTTTTGCCACACAAGGATTTAATTAAGCCACAGTTACATAAATTTCGCCAAGAGGACCGTGGCGAACTTTTAGCAGAAGCCTAGCATAATTATCATTTATGTTGGTAGTTGGTGGATCTACATTTCACATATTTACTCATAGCCTGTTTTAATGTCTCTTCCTACAGACAGCATTGATAGTGGCAATGGAACAATGACGAGAAGTCCCTTTCGGCCACATACACGCCATCTTCCTGTGAGCAATACTGGGGCAATTCCGATTGACAAAGAGAAGAAGTATGGTGAAAATTCTTCCAGTGATGATTCAGGTAAATAAATATGTATGATGGAATGCAGTTGATTTACTCCGTGCAAAATGATATGGGACTAAAATTGTAACTCAATCATGCACTGTGACGATTCATGTGCTTAAATTTTACTTGGTTAGCTAATGTGCAAAACAGCAGCACACTTTTCTCTGCCTTTTGGAGAGTATCAGCCAGGCACACTGATTTCTCAATCAACGGCTGACTCGGAAACCAAATAAGCATACAATTAAATTACGAACTTGCAGCATTCATGTATATGAACTCCCACTTACTAACAAAATGACTGACCTGCTTATGTAGAAAAGCATTATATGTGGTTCATTAACAATGTGTACATTTTAATGTAGGACCTGGGTATGTATATATGTAGATATAAGTATTCATATTCATCAAACCACAGTGCAACCCGGCCCTTCAAAAATGATGAAATATCTAGCAATTTATAATATGTTAATCTTGTATGATTTTATAAATTTGATTTCTTTCCAGGCCAACCTCACACTGGTGATTCTAGTCTCACCAGTCCTATCACGGCAGAGGAGGATAGTGTGATATTCTACACTGTGACTTACCTTGGGTCTGCCTCTGTTAATGCCCCTCGATCTGAAGTGGAAATAAGCCGCAACATGGCATATTTAAATGAGGGGTCGCAGATGGCCATTCCTGTGGTTCTGTGTGTTCCGAATACTTCCGAAGGAACTGTGAGGTATGTCTATTTTGTGCCATCGAATAACATCCAATTGAATAACATCTGAAAATGAAATATCCAGTTTGTTTACTCGTGTGTCGCATTGTATCATGTAACTCTGGTACAATAGTTTGTTAGGAAAGGTAAATATGTGCATTTATAAGCTGGAACAGGTGTCATGTAAAAAGAAATCAATGGGGAGTCAATAGTTTCAAAAACCATTTAAAATAGGTCATGTGTGCTATTATGGTCGTGATATTTTCATGAGAGCCCATATGGAAATTTTACGTTAGTTCATGAATGGGGTTGCTACATTTGCTTTTAAATCATTTGGCTTTAATTATGGTAATACTTGATAGAATTAGCAAATTAATGGTGTGTCAATGTTATGTAACTCATTCAATTTAATATTTTATCAATTTTCAGGCTACTAGATCCAGGAACACAGACGGAGATCGCAAGTTACAAAATTCATCGCATTCTCTTCTGTTCCCGGGGACGAGCGGACAGTCCGGAGAAGCGCTGTTTTGCATTCACCTGTAGCCATGGCGACAGCATTGAGACAGCCATATTCCAATGTCACGTGTTCCGTTGTGAGGCTGGCGAGTCAGAATCTGTGAGTTGGAATTATTTTCTGGTTGTATAAGTGAACTTGCTGTGTGGTTGCAGTAAAAATGTGTCTCCAGATGAAACTTTTATATTCCCTAATATGGGTGTTACTTTGGATGTTTTGTGAGACAAACGCTGTCTCTGCTTGGGACCCTTGGATGTTCAGGGTCCCTGGAAACTAAAGTGACCTACTTTTACGAGATCGCTACACACGTACAACATATTGCTGACCGAACATTGTTTTGCAATGAGCATATAATATCCTAATTTTGGCGGTTTGTATTCCTTGAACAATATTGAGCAACTTTGAATCGATGACCACAGGTCAACAGTGGCTGGGTTAGTTGTGCGAAAATTTTGGTGAGTTGCTCAAATGAGAATCTGTTGACGGACGTGGTGGTTGCCCAATTAAAGTGAATATAGATGGCGCGAGCAGTCGACTTGTAGACAGGAGACAAACGTATAAGAGGAAGGTGGTATCACTGTCAAATTGCAATGCCAGATTCGGTGTAACTGACCACAATGTGCATGATATATCATCAGTCTGTACCAGAAGAATGAACTTTGGATTTTCCAAGTGTCAGTGACTGTTTAACAAGCTTATTTACTTCAAAGGTACATTGTGACAAGTGACATGATAATTTAAAGCAATTTTTACTACACTGACTCTGTCACTAAAGGGCTTGATTGAGCATTGTTGCAAATTATTGTAGTAAAAGTCATAATCAAGGAGTTAGATAGTATTTGGCTTAAAGTGGCCTTAATTAAACATTGAAAATCTTCAAATGCTTTCTGCTTAGCTAACCATGATTTGTTTGTATTTACCAGGTTGGTCAGATCCTGTACAGTTTTGCCATGGCATTCCGTCGTATCCCCAAGAGTCCTTCTATGATGTCTGTGTCGTGTTCTTCGCCAGAAGAATTTGTTTTCCGTTATCAAATCACCATGGAATTCAAAGAAGATGATGGTAAAGGAACATTTATCACATCTCCAAAAGACAAGAATGTTTTCAAACTTCGCTGCGACACGGAGAAGAAGATTATTATCACCGTCGCCCAGGTTTCGCAGAACCGGGAGTTGAAGATTGAAAGATGTTTTGGACTTCTTATCAGTCCTGGTCGCAACATCAAACACAGCGATATGCATTTGCTGGATATGGTAGGTTTTTAGTTTTCCATACTCGACCTTGGTGTGGTTACAATTTATAGTCAGAGCATTTGGACACTGTCAGGATTTGATGCGAATAAATGTAATATTTATTACAATTATATTAATTTAACTTAAGGTGACTTCAGATTCTATGATATCAAGTGTATGTCAGTGGCTATTTGTTACTATGATTTCAGTTTAAATCATAATTTCAAATCCTAAAAGTGATGGAAAGTTTTTGTATTCATAAAAAGTCGAAAGTGTCCAAATACTTTTGGTTTCACAGTATACTGCTAACTACTACCAGATACTTTATATTTTATCAGCAAACAGCATACAATGTTTGTATAATATATCAAATTTTGGTCATAACTTACCATGGTTGCTTGTTGATATGGATCGTCACTTTTCAGTTTTGATTTTTTTTTCTTCCAACAGGTTTCCATGGGAACAACCAATGATGGCAAGACTAACATTATATCCGGCCATTGGGATCCCACTGACCCCACTTTCCAGATACTTAATACAGAGACTCCTAAAGGTACCACTTTCTTTGCTATTACATCAGAACCTTGCTTTATACGGAGAATAAATACATTTTGTAAGGGTTTAGTGCAGTATAGCGGACCCAACTTTATGCCTAAGTTTTCAAGTTCTAGCACAATAACATTTGTGTATTTGTGACGTCATTCATAGAAATCAAGCATTTGATATTTAAGGCATGGCAACGAGTCTCACTAATATGGTAAAAAATGTGGTTCCGCTATACTGCACTTTTTCTTTATGTAAAAATCTCATGTACAGCGGTGGCTAGTGTAGCCCAATCTTGCATTAGTTGCAGACATTAAAATATTTGCAGGAAAGTTTTATCATGAATAAAATTTTACATACAGTCGGATGTTGTCAACCACAGCTTTTCAGCTTGTGCCTCCTGTAGGTCATTGTATTACAATATCGTCTATGTTTTTCAATATTCGGGTTGTATGTGTTAATACACAACTTAGAAGTTGATCAAGTTCATTGACCACGGCTGTGAAATAGTGAGGGTGGGGATTATGTAATTTGGTATGCCAAATAGCCCATTTGTCAATGTCGGCCTGAAGTTGTTTGAGCAGATGTAATGATGAGATGAATTTGCTGCATGTCTAAACTGTGTCTTGTAACTTCCCCCATACATTGACCTTCTTATTGTGTCTGCATTGATCATGTTGATTATTGTTACAAATATGGCACCTCCAATTTAAAATTCTCAAATTGTTGCTTAATGGAAATATGTTTTTGTTGCAGATATGAGGGTTTTCATGACAGTTGCCGTTGATTTAGTCTTAGAAGGAATTCATGAACCGGTTCGCTTCTTGATCGAAACAAAAGCCAAAATCTTCCCAGCAGCGGAACGTTTTTGGTACTTTGCCAAACGCCCTCTGCAGGAGCAGTTCGTCATTAGAATCAAAGAGGTAGGAATCTTTATTTACTTGAAAATATTACAGGGAACTTAAACTATGCAATTAAGGCCATCACTGGATTAATCTCGATTACTTACTGTATGCCCGGCGTACCATTGAAACTGCTTGACTCGCGTTCGAGTAAAAGGGCCCCTACATTAATCGTCAGTTGGCGCAGTGACCTTTATGATGTTATCATTGAACTTGTCATAGAAAGTGACATGTTTCTGATCGTCTTTATTTGTCGATCATAAAGATATTTTCGCCAAAACAACTCATTTCTCTCCCAATGTTAATCCTATGGAGATTTTGATAACTGATCGGAACACAGGTCAAAGAATGATCTGGTGGCAATGACGCTATGATATTCTGTTACCGGAGTAGGTGAGCAATACAATGAGCCATCATTTGTCTCTCTGGGCCTAATATTTGCCGAGAAATCTAAGAAAATCAATGTCTCTGAGACTGGATGAACAGAGGCTAGATCATCTTAATTCTTGGTCCAAATCCTGGACAGTCTTACACTGATATGGCAGGTTTGGGACACAGCTGCTGTGTGGTCTTAGAATGGAAATGGTCTTATTAGTGGATTGTCTTATTAGTGGGTTGTCTTAATTGTGGAGTTCCCTTCCATACCTGGATTGAGTATTCAAAGTTAGTTCAAGTGTTTTTGAAAGTCGGGGATGTTCATCTTAGTCTCATTCACACAACCCGGCCCGCATTGAAAACATGTTTGACTTAAAAGTGTAATCAAAAATAAATGTCCACCTGTTTTTTGGTCTTATTTTTACATATATGCCATGGAGAAGCACAAAATAGATATAAATGTTACCAAAAAGTCAGATATAAATGTTACCAAAAAGTCAAAGCGCAACTTTCTTACCCATAAAAATCCCCTCTCTGTACAAATTAACTTTCCCATCTTTGTAATGATAATTTTTTTCATCATTATATCCATTTATCATGGTCACAAAGAAGCAGCAGAAGCAGCAGAAATTACAATGGAGATAATAGCAAACTTAAATATTTCTTCCTCAGAAATTTTTTTATCAGCTATAAAGTTGGTGTTTGAATTGTTACAAACATTTCTGTCCATTTTGTACTACCCAATGCCATTTGTACAGGGGCGTCGATACAAGAGGGGGATGTGGGGGATATATACCCCCCACTTTTTGGGAAGGGGAGGATGACCAGTGCAATCAACCCCTCCTCCAGGCCCCCCCCCCCACCCTCTGAAATTCACAAATGAAAATTACCCTTTTACTACAAACTTTTGTTTTGTAACATTTGTGCGTTGTAAACAGAACTTGTAAACTCATATCATATTAGTACAATTTTATCTGTAAAAATGGCATCAATGATCCCCCATTACTTTACCTCTTGTCAAGTGTCTGTGCGTTAACTACTGTTAACTGCTGCCACTTGTACGAGCGTGAGAAAGTCACAGTGCGACAGGCATACTAAGCCTGCATCCCACCCATGGAAAGAGATACACACCGGCATTTGTAACAAAATATGACCGAAAAACCAGTGGAAATTTATTTTAAATCCTCCCATTCATTACATCTGTATCTTTTCATATTTCGAACTATTGTTCATTATTCTAAATAAATAAATCTATCAATCAATCCGACACGAGTTAGGTGTGCAAGATCACTAGTAAGACAAAGAATTATTTCATTGCATAGTAGAAAGTGTTGCTATAGTAACAGTGCAAAATGTGCATGCTCTGATTAGGAACCTTTCTGCAACTTTTAAAATGTCCTATTGATATTTTTTGCTGTTGGTGATTTAATTTGTTGCGATGAGCCAAAACGTGTAATCAGATGCAAGTTGGAAGGCAATGCACTGCGCATAATAAAAAAGTAGAAGTTAGTCATATTCATTGAGAAATTGATCTTCATTTCCATATTCTTGTGTGCAGAAGCTGATGTCATACTATATATGCATGTCATTATTTTGTTGCGTTGAGTAATATGCACAGAAGAAAACTTGACAAATGATACAATAGATACTGCTATGATTCACACAATTGTTAAGGGCTAAAAATGTGTTAGCCAGATAATGTAGGGTGGGAAAATGGACTGAAGATTATGATTATAGCCATATTGAATGGTACAGACTGTATAGCTCAGTTGAATTTTAAAGTGATGAGCGGATAAAGCTATGAACGTTTTGAGTGGAGTAACATGCTGTAGTGATGGGATTAGAGCAAGAAAGGTAAGTGACTTTTCAGATGTAGTTCATATTTAACTTTCTATGCATTTGCATGACATTGGCAGGAAAGGTAATGGATAGATAGATAGAAATGGAAAGTGCAGCCCTCTAAGGCAAGTTTTTGTCACTAGCGAGGGTTGATTGATGGGAAGAGAGAGAGAAGGAGTCCACCCATGTTACACATTTACCTCATGGGTGGGATCTTTTACTTGCCTCAGTATAGACACCGAGTACAAGGGACTGCCAATTTAACGTCTGATTCGTACAACATCCAGCTGGGATGTAACTCATGAGTGCCCAGGCCGGGGATCAAACCCGGGACCTTCAGCAGAGCTGGCCAATGTGGAAATGGCGAATGCCTTAACCATTAGGCACCCAGCTGCTGGGTGTGGGACCCGGTGGGGGCGGGTTTCGTATTATACAAGCACCAGAAACAAAAAATTTGCAGAAGTTTGTTTTGTAATCATTGACTGAGAAAGGAGCTCAAATGATTATCAGCAGTGTTCCAGCTAGGATTTGAATAGGGCATGGCGCACAAGAATATTAGGGCACCTAAATAGACTCATAGAATGCGCCCAGCTAGTTGAAAAGCAAAAAAAAAGAAGAAAAGCTCTTCACTTGTGTTACAGTCGCTTGAATTGCAAAAGCACCAATGATATTGCAATATTTTCATCATAAATAACCAGGTGAGATTGTCTGGATGAAAAGAAAGCTGGGATTCAACAATAGCAATGGCCTCACAGACGATAGCAACCCAATACCCCATAAATGGCAGGCGTGGGAGTTCATATGTGCACAGGTTATGTAACATTACATACACATCGCAAAACAGCAGTAAAATTAGCAAAACATGACACATTATCACATCCTCAAAAATTGTGATGATTGCATTGGTCATTTATGTCCTGTGCAATGTTATGGTTGGCCCATTTTCATGCAAATTCCAATGGGGGTTGAATAATTCTGATTCCAACTGTATATGCATAAATAATTAATTAAATACAGTATCTTCTAAACTGATGTGTTTTTCTTGTTGGGTACATTGGTACGTACTACAGGATTACCACAAAAAAGTATGACCGAAAACCATCTATACATTCTTTATATGTTATTAATATCAGTTCATCGAGATCATTTGTCACAATTAACTAAGTATGACGTATGACCTCAGTGAAGAGATGGCCATTCAGCAGTACTGTACTCGAGTGAGCTGATTTACAACAGAGTAAAGTCTTCAAGACATTACACTTGGTTATTTAGTATTTAAGTAAGCCCTTGTCCTTGTGTCAAAATGAGACTGAAGTCTACTCAAGGTGAAATAGTTATATCCCGAGTTAACTCGCATTTTTATATCCCAACAAAAATGTTACTCGACTCCCACTATGAGAGATATAACTAACTTATGCTCCACTAGACATATTTATTAATTTGTTTGATTTGCTGTTATCATGCGAGTAAGGAACTGTTTGCATTCGCGAGGAAGTTATTCTACATTTTCATTGGTTATGTCCCTCTCGGAACACTAGGAAAACTATCTAGGTGGAGTATAATTCGTTAACCAATATTCAAGTCTACTAATAGCGTTAAATGTATTCCATGATAATAACTTTCAGCAAGTGTTCAGTTGTAAAATATTATCTCAACGTGAATTTATATATGTATATAAATCTCCACATTTCACAAAACAAAGAAGAAGAAATATAAAAAAAAACATTTATGCACTCTTTCAACAAGATATCACCATAGCTATCTAAGTAATACTGAACTGCTGGAGGCTTTTATTTCTAATTTGACCTGTTGGCATATGTAATGATAACATGACACTGCATGGTCCGTGATGAGTTTAATTGACTTCAAAGGTGGGGCCTTTAACTCACCCCTGGGCAGTCCGTGGGCAGTCCGTGGGCAGTCAGACATTAACATGTAAAAGTGTTAATTTGTGAAATATGAACATTTGGCAAAATTTGACTAACATTTCTCAGAGAAGGCAAATTCACATTTAAACTGAGTTGCATCATTAGATCTCGTCTGATGTAACATGTGGAAGCCAATTAAGCCTAGATCAGAAATGAGGAACTTTGAAAGCCATATTACAGTAATAGAGTAGTTGTACCTAATAACGTGATTGCCTAATAAACCCAATAAACAGCTGGCAGCCAAGGCACATACATACAAAAACAAATAGTATTTTGATGTTTAGTTATGCAGTGACTGTGAAATATGTCATTCAAGTAGCTGTGGATTATGGTTGCAGGTTTTGACGGAATAGGTCATCACGGAATTAGCCACACTAACTCTACATATGTAGATGTATACAAATGGCTCAGGATGGCAATGTCCTCAAATGGTGCATGCTTTTTGGCCGCACCATGAATATTGATAAGATTTCTGTCGAATTTGCATGGTTCTGGATGAGAAAATTTGGCCAAAAAAGTCAATACATTCATTACGACAAAAAAGAACAAGAAAAATACTTCATCCGCAAGTTTGAAGGTGACAAATTTGTAATTTACCAGACAAGCTTGATGGGCAAGCTTGCGTTATACGGTTGCCATGGCAACTGGTCTGCAGGACAGGTTGCCAAGACTACTGCAGCTGCCTATAGTCTGTTGCTGTTTAACGTCTGAGATGGGATGACTAAGTCTGGTCCCTCACCAGTATTGGGAGGTAGGCTTTGATTAGATAGGAATGTGTATGATGTATGTTGCTATGGTCCAGTATGGAAAGTCTATTTAGCACAATATGTATATTATTTTTGCTGTTGAAAATAACAAATTCATAACTGTTAAAAAAAATATGTTTATGCCATATATACATCTTTGAGAAGTATAGGTTGCAAATGTACGGAATAGCTGTTGTTATTTTTTACAAGAAGTGATTTTGCTCGGCGGTAGATAAGAGAGTTGTTTCCTCCTCGTGATCGAGGCTCTGATTCAATACGCTGTCCAAGAGGAATGGAAGCAAGGTAGAAGAGCTTTTTTCTAAGACAGCTATATTGGTAAATTCGATAGACAGTCACTTATTTAGGTAGCCATATTAATTATTAACAACATGTCATCCTGTAATGTCATTTATATCTGTGCGCAAGGTATAATGGGATGGGTAGGTCACGTAGGTTGGTAAAATTGGAGTGTGCATTGCCCAGAGCCCTGTGTTGGCCACTGGGGTTACCACCCTTGCCAAAAGGAGGCCCAGGACTTTCAAGGGCACTAACTAGATAGTGCAATCTTATCTTTGCATATATATGTTATTTAAAGTATACTTGGCTGTCAGTTTTTTTAATAAGACATTGCGTTAGTACAATGTCATCAGTTCGTTAAAATCTTTAATGATACTTGTAAATTTAAAGCTTTAACATATGTTTAACTAGAAATAAAGTTGGACACGGTATAAATCATTGATGGAACCACAAGCATCACAATCGCCCTCTGGTGCCAAGACAACCCCCCAATTCCCCCCTGGACCGCTGACTGTTATATATATTTATATATATGGTAAGTATTAACATGGAGTCACTAGGTATTAACAGTCAGTGGTCCGAGGGGGGAGGGGGCGATTGTGATGCCTGTGGATGGAACACAACTAAACTTTGTTGTTTCATCATTAAGTCTGGCCCTTACAGTTGATAAACTTTCTGACCATCATTTGACCATTTTGACCATCTTTTTATGATACTGAAATATGCAGGCAATGTTGAATTTATTTTTAGGGCTCACCTTGCATGCCTCAGTGAACTTCTAGTTGTACATCTGCTGTCAGCACGTTGTGTTGTGTTTGTAAACAACAGGATGTCAATGATATGCAAGTAGGTCATGGAAGGTCGTGACCTTTAGAAGTAGGTCAGTGGGCAGATGCATCACGTGTCAGCTCTATCTGTGCACTCTGTTCAGAGTGACAGTTGTGCTGTTTCACCTGCAGTCTGGACTGAAGTTTAGTAGTTGTGTTTAGAGCTCTACTAAGTGGATTATGTAGGCCATGAATATGATAATGGATCTTCCTGTGGCCCATGGATATCTCTGAAGTTTGTAAGATTCGAAGAACTACACAATGCCTCAGTTCGCACAACAAACATAAATCACATTAATTTCTGGATATATGTTGACTCGTTATGACAATATTGACATCTATACTTCAATATTACTCTATATACTCACATATAGGATTTTCAACAGTACTGCAGTACTGGATTATCTATAAACTATATGCAGTCATTTTGGCATTGTTGGAGCAGGCTACATATATACACTGCTAAACTTTGTTATGTCCCCAGTTTATTGAACTGTACGTGAAGATTGAAGTCATCACTGATCACTAAGTGATGACGTCACAGTAAATAACCACACAAAGTGACGTTGTCATTGACCCAGTTATAGGGGTGATCACCTAGATTTAGTGGTCTACTTGTAGGTGGGCGTGGCTGTTTTTTATTTTGGGTCTAAAGGGGTCACAGATTTTTCTACTCCAGATTTTTCTACCCCTGCAACTTCGAACTTCAAACAGTGTGTAAAGTGCAACATGTGAATAACGGAAATGGCCAACACTGAAGAATCTCAAGATGATATTGCCTGCGTTGATGTGGAAGTAAATCTATGTTACACAGATGATCCAAATGATGATCCAAATGATGGGCCCAATTGTCTCATTTACAGCAAGGTAATAGTAATAGTAGAAGCGGGGATCCGATACACGTAAATATTACAGTAAATCGAGTTGCAGAGTTTTGTGTATAATCTATTAAAATGCAGTTACCCGGTCAGGGAAATTTCTCAATTTAATTCAAACTTAATGACCAATGCGTGTTGCACTTGTCTTGTTGGCAATGTTCAACCGTATCTCCCACTTCGATCGTGTTGATTGTGGTCATGGTGAACTATTTATACGTATAGGTGCAATATTATAGGTGCAATTGAGTCATAGTATGTATTATCCCTACCAAATTTACATAGGGAACAATTGCACTGAGACATAATGTATACATGAAATAGCATGTATAGGGGCCACTCAAACATATTTGTTAAATGCTGAGGTTCTAAATTAGGGCCAGAAACATCAGTGCATTTTTTATAGTGTATGGTATAACGAGGGATGAACAGTTAAATTTCAGCATTTTGATGGTGAAATTGCATCGCCTATCACATGTGTACGTGATAGCCTGATAGGCAATGAATGTAATCAATGCATGCATATAGGAGTGCTTTGTGTACATCATAATCTGTACTTGAGTTTTATAATTTATACAATGTGAGCACCGTGTCTTGTGATGATAGTCGTTATCGAATGCGCATCGTGCATGCTCATTTGTTTAAGTGGGTATGCGTGAAACTTGGCAATTGTCCTTCTGATGAATAGTCATTATGTTTTCACATTAACACGGTGTACTATTACTTTTGTGTTGATCAGAAAAGTTTCGAGTCAAAGTCGCTTAAATATACATTGCTTTGGTGTTTGACGTGTACACCCGTAAACTTGGATCTGTACATTTGATATGCTACTAAACCAGATTTCAATAATTCAGGACCATTTAAGTCATGTTTTGTATTTGCATGCAATGTAATGAATATATCCTCGAGGTATTTTTTAGCATACATTTTATATTTACACAGGCCTTAGGACTTGTTGATAAAATGTGACTTCAAAATGACTGTACATATCATAATTTTCCTGCTTGTACTGGTTGAACTAGGACTTATAAGTTGATGCTAAATGTCAGAGTTTTGAGGGAACTTAGGGTTATGTGAATTTGTTCATAAACGCATTTGACCAAAGTTATGTCAAACACTGGTTTGAAAATGTTTTAGGATGTGACTAGGGAAGCCTGGTTTCCCAGTGAAAGTTCTTGCCGACCGTTAACCAATACTTCCTTCAAAATCCATTCTACATTATTCTTTATGGATTGTTAGCAGTATCACATGCTACAGTGTATTGTTGGACAGTCAAAAATGATTTAAAATGATTGGAAGGAGTTTGATATTTGACTTGTAAACACTGGTAAACTTATTTTATTTTCTGTGGATCACCCACAAAATATTACATGTTTTATCTCGGTTCTCCACTCAGCTGCTGGTTCTGTTTGAAAAGATGAGGTTAATATGACATATTAGGAACTACTATTTACATGACAAAACAGTGTGATAAAGAAATTAAATAACCACGATTTTTTTCTATGTTTATCGAAGGCCATTGTTGTTTAGTAACATAAATAATATGTCTAACAAATTAGCATTTATAACGTACCATGGCTGTATTTAGCAATATTTTGATTGTGTAATGAATTGTCACATAATGTCCTGGTGGCCTTCTGACAGAACATGTCATGTATTTTGAACATTGTGTGTCAGTTATGTCATGTATTTAGTGGCTATAATTAGCTCATTGGGGAAGGGCTTATAAGGTATTCTATTGACTGCATGTCAGTGAGGATAGAAAGAACAGTTTAGTTACAAAGAAAGCACTATGACACAATTTTTTATAATAATTTTTTTTCCGAAGTTTTGATATTCATGTTGCTCGTGCTCACTTAAACTGGGATTGTGATTTTACCTAATTGAGCAATAACTTGTCCAGTTTTAGCTGTTGCAATGTTCGCCGTCTTTCCATAATTATCATAATGATTATTGTCTTAATTGAATATATTACCCTGATTTATGTATAATCGGAATATGCAGTGTCATTCATATATAACATAACAAGTATAAAGTAGATTATTGAGTACTTCTATAATAGAATGGTGAAGATGTAACCTAATTTGTATTATGTTACAATCAAGTATCAATATGGAAACAATAGCTTCTTAATTATGATTATTAAATGATAATTGATCAGTATTGACTCCCTGCCAAATGTAGAGCATGATAATTGATATTGTAGCATGTCACAGATTAATAACACAGTTAATATGTCTGTCATCATTTACTAATAATATAATGGCCCACTGTGTTGTTAACTTTGTATTATGAATATTAGTACAAGAGTAGTGGTCAAGTTTGTTATAAGTAATTTTGATTTTTTTGTGTGTCAAGTGTGTGATAGTTCACAAAGTTTATCATCATTCATGCAAGATCAGAAGTTTTTAATTGTTTTTTTATTGTTGCTGTCACATGTAAATATACAACAACATTTCTAACATGTTTTACGAATTGTTGGCGTCACTGCAAAATATGATAATAGGATGATTATTAATTAGTCGTAATTATGCTGACGGAATTAGAGAGTAGTTGTCTATGTCAATGTCTCTATGTCACTGGGTCTGAAGCTTAGTCAGCTTATATGACCAGCTGCCAGAGGCAGACATAATGATGAAATAATAGGGCTTGGAAGTCCACACCATGTTACACATTTAATGGTTCAGTGAGCATAATTGTAGTATTGGCGCTGTGATACTTAAATGTGATACCTATAAAATTCTGATACTGGCGTAGATGGGTGTATATATGTATATATCATGTATATATATTTGTTATAAGTGGACTGCAGACGGCAGATGGCAGTTTTAAAATCTAGCTGTTTAGAGATACGATGTATTCTGCATTGTTACTTTAGAAAGCAATTTACATTTGTTTCGTTAGGAAGAATAATTGTGATCTATGTTCCTGATCTGGCTGATTAGTTCTCATTAGGTAGGGAGAGGATGTTGGACAATTTTTGGTGATGTAACCTAACAATAGGATAATATGCCACGGTAGCTGTATCAGTTAAAACTTGATTAAATATACCAATTATAATATGGGCTTGTTAGTCCAATTAGACTTTGACGATTTAAATGCTGATCATATGCTGTATAGCATTTCTAGGTTAACGGCAATAGCAGTATACAAAAGGATGCTATCACATGCTGGAGGTAGTATCATTGGATATTGTTAAATTTTTGTCAGGTTTATTTTTCATTTTAGACATCATATGGAACAGTTTATATTTCACATTGGTGATCATTCCATGATATTTTGTACTATAGTCTATAGTCTGGCTTGTCCCACATGCGGACGGTCGTTTGCTTTGACAACTCAGTAACTATAAGGCCTAGAGAGACAAATGACGGCTTATTTTGCCCCTTGCCTCAAATCAGATCGATCCTATCATCGCAGGTGTTAGTGCATTCTTTACTGCTGTTCAGAAAAGCCCCATAGGATTAACATTGGCACTGAGATTTGTTTATCTGACGGCAGCCTTCATGACGCGCGCAACAATTCATTGTGTTCGTTTGTGACGTCACTAAGGACCAAACGCCCCTCTGGCGCAATATGTAGGGGTGCCACTGATATTGTGTCCGCATGGTCCATGGTACAGGCTGTAGTTAGGATCTAATCATGAAATGTCAGCGCAACATGCTAATTGTGTTGTGTTCAGTGACAGATTCAAAATGTGCGTTTGCCATCTGATGTTTTATTTTCACCAAACATTTATAATATATTTCATGTACTGAGCAATTATAACATGCTGTAGGCTTCGTGTTTGAAATTTAATGATAAGAAATTTCAAATGTTTGGTGTATGTTTCATATATGTTAAGGCAGTGAAAACCCACAATTGAGGCAACTTCAGAAATTATTGAATTGAATTGATGTCAAGATAGTCTTGATTCCGGAACATCTCATATATATTACGATTCAATCTTAAGAAAATAAATAAATAAATAAAAGCATGGTAAGGTTAACCCTACAAGTGGAGATCTAACTCATATGCCCATGAAACTATGTATTCTTCTTTTATTTGAAACCTATTACCTCACTCGGTACTCTGTGTACTAGAAATTAATAATCAATAAATTTCTCGTTGTCTGGATTAACCACTTAGTATTTTGTATTATATCTTCAGGTTGAAGCAGAGGAAGGCAATGAAGAGCAAGGCCAGTATGAGGTCGTCAGCATAGAGAGTCAGACGGAGCTTGATAGGCGCAAAGCGGGTATGACGTTGAGTTTGACCCCAGCGAAAATGCCGCCCCAGAACATCCAGACCCCCAATGAGCCAGAGGATGAATCAGGTATGAGAATGACAAAGCGACAATTATAACTTTATAAAAGAACAATTTAACAATTCTTATACTCCTCTATGTGACCTTTCTATTGTTCTTTTGCGGGATATAACCAACGAAAATGTTAGTTAACTCCCTCCTGAATGCAAACTGGACTGTCATGCATAATAAAGGCATTAAAACAAGCAATCAAACAAATTAGTTAATATGCCTAATGGAGTATAAGTTAGCTATATCCTTCAGAGTCCAGATATAACTAATATATAAGTGAAGTACTGATGGTCAAACGGCGTGAGAGCGAGGTACACAACACGCCTGCTACAATCGTCGAAAGTCGGCAGTTCCTTCGATGAGGACTCTGGAGATACTCAATAAGTTACATTAGCATTTAGCAAGCTATCGTAAATGTTCAAACAGTTCACAATGAGCCAGACAGACGTTAAATTATGTGTGGTTAATAGATGCCATATTTTATTTCTATTTGATTGTTTTTTTTAATTATTCCATGATTTTTCAATTAATAAGCTTGGAATTTACTTGCAGACGGTGACGAGCCACTGTTGAGTGGGTCTGGTATGGTCAGCAAAGACGTCACGGATGAGGTCTTGTTGGAAACATGGCAAGATGTGATTAGAAAATGGCACCAAGATGTCGGCAGGCGTCCAAAAAATGTCGTTGCTTTGGTCCGCAAAGGTGTGCCTGAGGCATTGAGGGGAGAAGTTTGGCAGTTGCTGGCAAAAGCAACGAACGACACAGAATTGTTGGAGGCCTATCGTATACTCATTTCAAAGGTATGACGTTTCAAGCAAGATGAAAATATCACATTTTGAAGAAACTGTTTCACTCGTTGTAGCATACAAATGTAATGGATAATGGCTGTACAGTTCTATTCTTTTGTCCAGGAATCCCCTAACGAACAAGTCATCCTTAGGGATATAAACCGCACATTCCCAGCACACGATTACTTCAAAGAAACTGGCGGAGTGGGCCAAGATACTCTCTACAAAATCAGCAAGGTTTGTGTTCAGGAAAATAACTTTTAATTTCTACTTGGCACAATTTTATAGTTACTGTTTTTTGACTATCACAACAATGAATCTTATTATGATTAATTAATCATGACAAGTGCAAATGTTTTTGCTAAATGAATCTGTAATGTGTTTGTTTTCAATATTTTTTCATTATATTACCCGCAGGCATACTCAGTTTATGACGAGGAAGTTGGATACTGCCAGGGATTGTCATTTCTAGCTGCTACACTCTTACTCCATGTAAGATTCAAATACTGATATTTTGTATAATGTTCCGATTTATAAATGGGAATCTTGTAATTAACACAGACTGTCCAGCCATTGTTGATATGCAAAATAAATATGATGTCATTCAACTGCAGTCAATAAATGACATAATCATAGCAGTCTTCTCTGCAGACCCTCTGCGACCTTTTGCAATGTTACGCCCAGGGGTCGCTGAGAGCAAGGTGATAGCTCTGGGAGTCTGCTGTGTAGAACAGTTTATATTAACGTAAGAATGCACTACTGAGACACTCTTAATAAAAAGATTGTCCTGTGTTTTGAACGGGCAATATTTACAGAACTATTTATTCGCTGCTAGATTGACATCAACTGGCACAGTGATAGACATACTTATAGCGCCGAGCAAAATCACATAGTTTGTGTTTTGACCGTAGTGCTGGTGGCTTCCTCTGTAAGTAATGAGAAATCCCGTCTCAATTGCAGTATACATTTATAACCCTGTTGACATGACCTTGTGTTGTTTCCAGATGCCGGAGGAGCAAGCATTTTGCGTTCTCGTCAAAGTCATGTTTGATTATGATCTGCGCACGTTGTTCAAACAAGGTTTTGAGGAGCTGCATCTGAAATTTTACCAACTCGAAAGACTTATGCAGGTCAGTTTAGTATTTTAACTAGTTCAAATCGATATGTATGCCTCAAGTCAATTCAACAACATGTTTTATGTGATTAAACTTCAGATCCCTTTATTGTTCTCTCAAAGATTTAAAACTGCTGAGACTACATCGATATTAAGTTGACTTTAATGTTTGTTAAGAATGGTTTTTGTTTGCTGGGTTTCTCTACGTAACATATCTTCATTTGTAGCGGATGCTGATTTATTGTTATATAGCGATAGTGGCATGAAAGAAAGATCCCAGAAAAATTACCTCTACCTAGCAATTTGCGGCCCAAGTATCGAATACAACTGCTACCAACGAATGTGCTCTATTATTGGGTCCTTAGGTGTGAATGCTCACAGAATTAGCTGCTTTTATTGGCTGTTGTGTGGCTTATTCCTTGGTGCAGTTGTATTCGATACTTGGGCCCACTTAGAGTTGCTGGTCAGTTTGCAATATAACATAATTGTATCATTTTCCTTTGCAGGACCAACTGCCTGATCTCTTCTACCATTTTGAGGACATGGGTCTGGAGGCGCACATGTTTGCTTCGCAGTGGTTCCTGACTCTCTTCACTGCTAAATTCCCACTCTACATGGTTTTCCATATCTTAGATCTCTTTCTCTGTGATGTAAGTATTGGATAAATGATGTTTTTCAATATCATCTCAACTAAATTATTACATTTTTAAACTTTACGTCAAATTGCATGCCATTTGCTGCTCCACCAGTAGTGATTTCAGGACAACATTTTGCGGTAATCAAATTTATGTTCAGCGTGAATATATTTTTTGGGAGATATGGATGACCACTGAGCAATAGAGTTATGGCTACGTAAACACGATTACTCCCATTGATTGACAGATTGGTATTTCAAATTTATGTTGTGGTGCATTTAGGACAAGTTTATATTGATCAATACTTTATGTAACAGTTATATCCCGAGTAGGAGGGAGTTAACTAACTTTTTTTTTTGTTATATGGCGGAGGGATATAACCAACAAAAATGTTAGTTACTCCTGACTTACGAGGGATATAACTTACTTATATTCCATTTACTCAAGAAATGTGTCAAATTGGCCTATCCAGAGTATATCTAGAGTGTTTGTAGGAACTATTTTCTGCAGCCTTTTTACTACGTATTTGTTGCTGTGAGTGAAGTCTTTAAGGTCAACTTAATTTGACAATGTTATGTTTTAAGTTGATTATGTTGCACCTCACTGACCATGGCATAAATGGGTAAGTTTAATCAGTAATCTGTAAACAAGGGGAGTGGATCAAGAGACAATTTATCCAGTGAGTTTTTTTTTAATAAAAATGTCTTTTTCAATTCAAAATATTAATCAGCATATATTGGAAGTAATAAGGTTTTGACAGTGAAGTGGTTTTAATAGTGAGGTGGTCTTAACAGTGAGGTTGTCTTAATAGAGAGGTTGTCTTAAAGAGAGGTGGTCTTAATATAGAGAGGTGGTCTTAATAATAGTGAGTTGGTTTTAATATTGAAGTGGTCTTAATAGTGTTCTAAACCGAGGTGGTCATAATAGTGAGTTGGTTTTAATATTGAAGTGGTCTTAATAGTGAAGTGGTCGTAAGGCTGGCTCCACTTCAGATGTTAAATGAAATGAAAAACAAACAAAAAGTTATTCTTAAGTACTGTTCCAGTTTTAAGGGGTCGTCAGAGACAGGATTAAAACTGTTACTCCACTTAGTTTATTGTTTGATTGCTTTTATTACGTAAGAAATGTAGTGCCACTGTTTGTACTTATGAGGGAGTTAACTAACATTTTCGTTGTTATATCCCGCAAAAGAACTATAGAAAAGGTCACGTGGTGGAGTATAACTGTTTATATGAATTGGTTTGAAAGCAGTTGCATATGACCTGAATTATTCTTTACTATTATTTTTACAGGGAAAGGACATGATATTTAATGTAGCTCTAGCACTGTTAAAGGTGAGTACTTGGCGATAACAAAATTTTCAAATTTGTGCGAAAGCTAATATAAACAAGAGTCACAGATTTATCAGATGAATTATTGATATTTGTGTTATTTCAGACTAATTGCACACAACTGAAGACATTAGACTTCGAAGGCATCCTGAAATATTTCCGAGTTCAACTACCTAAGAAGTACCGATCATTGGATGCTGCGCATGAGTTGCTTCAGACTGCAGTGTCTGTCAAGGTACGTTTATGTACTATGCTCTGTCCTGCTATGTAAGCGGACAGTTTGGTCAGATTTCTCAGCAGCTCTTACTTATTCTTCTCCTTGTACTGAATGCTAAATGCTTTAATATTTTAACAAATTCAAGATAGATGATGAAATAGATAGATGATAGATAGATGTGGAAAGTGCAGCCCTCTTGAAGGCAATTTCTTGCCGCTATCGAGAATTGATTGATGAGGTGAGAGACGGGAGTCCACCTGTGTTACACATTAACCCCATGGGTGCAGTATTTTACTTTCCTGTGCATAGACACTGAGTACAAGGAATTATTTAAGTAGCTTACAATTTTGGTAGAGTGTAGGCTAGTATGTCTTTGATGACATATCCAAATTTCATAAGTTTTGAACAACGGATGGCCAAGATATGCCATGAAACGTAATGCAATAGTTTTACAAGTGCCCCTATGTCGCTCCTCACTATGTCTGCGGAGGTTCTTTCTGTACAATTATTATATGCGCGAACTGCTGCACAATGCAAAGCTTTTGAGGAGTATCGCTTTAAGATCATTAGAAACCTTGTGTGACCAACTGTGTCTTACAAAATTTAATGTTATTATGAGATGACATTATTGTCGTTTCTGGTGATCGTTTTATGTTGTTGATGGGAACAGTCACTGATTCTTATTTCAGATCAGTGGCAAAAAATTGAAAAAGTATGAAAAAGAGTACATCGCAATGCGGGAAAACGAAGAGCAGACTGAGGATCCTAAGGATAGACTTCAGGTGAGTTCTATTTAATGAAGATATATTTTCTGTTGAAAAGCTAACCTGCTCTCAAGGTTACTCTTGAAAATTGTTTTAATCTATGTTGATAAATGCTGAAAGGTATAATTTTCTAAATTTGGCCCTTGCAATGTTGTTTTGGGAATTCTGTGTGATTTATGTGATGTACACTAGAGGTCTTCAGTTTCTTGTTCACTTACTTACTCCCTCTAGTGTCAAAATATATTGACGATAATGATTCAATAATATTTGGTAAATTAATGACTTTGTAGTATAGACCTGATACTGTATCCGATAGGTCTTGGTGAATTAGTCTATTGAAGGTGAACCATTTTCTTGCCAATAAGCGACAACATTTTAACCCTTCCTGGTTATTTTTCTTTTCAGAGAGAAAACAAGAGGTTGTTAGATTCAAACATGAGGCTAGAAGCCGAGAATGATGACCTGGCACATGAACTTGTCACGAGCAAAATTTCTCTGCGCAATGACTTGGATGTGGTAAGCGCCATGGTGTATTAATTTAACAGAATATTAATGCCACCAGCACTACGGTCAAAACACAATAATAATGATTATTATTTCAATATTTGAATTATAAGATTATTCATAGTTTACCTAGAAACCTTTTTATTTATTGTTCCTTTTATTGTTCGTATACGAGAGATAAACTTATGAAAAAGTTAGTTATCTCCTTTGTAAGTGCAAACTAAGGCAATAATAGGCCGCAGGAGCGGCCCCGTAGGGGCCGCCCGTAGGGCTTTTATGACTACAGATTGGCCAAAAACAAAATCTACTGTCATGCTATTCTCAGATGACCGGATCGGAACTATGTTGTCCTAGATATTCTGCGCGGCCATGATGCGCACAAAATAATAATGACCTACTTAGCTCAACTTACACAAAAATCGTTCTTTACTTAGGATTTTCCTGACAAACTTGAAGAAACTCACGTTAGAACTCCATTAATGACCATTTCTAGGTGATTCCAAGACTGGACAAGCAGTAGAATTATGGTTTTGAATGTTTCATGGGACTGGATGGGAGCCATGTCCATTGCCATGAGGCTTGTCAACTAAATGAACGTTCGACCAATCAGAGTAGAGCTTATTTCTTTGCAAGGCCATTTTGCAAGGCAACAAGCTCTTACAGACTCTGTGATTGGCTGTGGTGCTTAGGCCTTAGAAATTAATGCATAAGGCCTCATTGTTCATCAGTAAGACTACGCAAGCAACGAGCAGAAGGGAATGAAATAAAGCTTAATTGCAGAAGGAAATATGAACTAACAGTAATGCAAACAACACCAACCTGCAGTCCATTGATAAGATATCAGTTAAGAAAGAGGAGGCCGTTATTTTCGGGAAAAGCCCTAAAATAGCACCAGGCTATAAATAGATGTGGGCGTGGCCTAATGCAAGCACGTTCTTTTGTTTACAAACCAATCTGTGTGTTGACAACTCGGTTTTGACAGCTTGCTGATAACCCGATTTTGACAGCTGATTTGAGGGGAAAAAAAACGGTATCTACAGTCAAATAGAAAGAGTTAGGTGCAGTCGATTTCTCCTGATAGTGTGACATGATAGTTGCTTGTTCAATTTGATTTTTAAGCAAAAACTAACTGAGAGCATCTGACACATCTGTGTCACTGAGTAGACTATATACAGTGCATTACTGCCATTGGTTTTTTGTAATACTATAACAATACTAATAGTGTTATGTCATAGTAGTTTTTTCACGTTTTAAATCACATTCTGAACTGTTTAGAAAATTTGGAAAATGCTCCGTTTCCATAGCATGTAAATCTCATACAATTTCACTAATCAGTTCAGTTGGATAAGGGTTGTGATTCCTTAGAAATTTGAAAATGCTGTTTCATAACAATTTAGAGTATGACAAAACCTTACACAATTTTATATTGAGAATTGTTCAGGAAAATTTTGTCGAGCAACAACATTTTGCTGCACAAGTTATCATAATCCATGACAAAACTTTACTCCAATCCAGCATTACAACAACCATTTCATTCAGTTTGGTATTAACATTAAACTGTTTCATTATGACTTCTCAGGGGGTCAGGTCAACTGGCCCGCCAGAAAGTCAACTGGCCCGCCAGAAAAGTCATCTGGTCCGCCACAAAAATTTGGAAAAAAAGAGGATTTTTTCGTTAATTACTAGGAACTTGATTAACCAAACTTGATGCTTGATTAATGACGCAGAAGGTTACTCCCTTCATATTGGCTGGGGAGGCCGTTTCGGTGACGTGTTAATGGCGGACCGCTTGCCCTGCTAGAGGGGACGGGGCGTGCGACGGCCGTACTTGCACCCCCGCGAAGCCACTCGCGCCGACGGGCTGCTTCCCGGCGGACGGATTGACTTTGAGTTGGTTGGGCGGCGGACGGGCCCGCGGACAACGAAAATGTCGGCGGGCGAGTAGGTTTCGACGGCCGGCCAGTAAGTTTCGACCGGCGGACCAGTCGTCCTCGGCATCAGGCCAGTCGGTCTCACGGCAGGCCAGTCGGTTGCGGACCAGTTGTCGGGCGGACCACTTGACTATACTCCCTTCTTAGTACCAGTACCTGTTATTGGTTTGGTATTGTAAATCACTACAAAAGTGGGTTTTTTTTCTACTTGCATTTAATTGGTAAAACTGATGTCAGTCATCTCCCTATTTGTTCCTTAACACTTATTACCTAAAGGCTTCATTGAATTATCAGTGGTCCTTACCAAATATTGACTACTGTACAATGTTAACAGTGAATTTGATTTGCTCTCACATACTATGCTGCTATGGCAGGTTAACTTTGTGAACTATTACTCATTCTAGATACCACTGTTTTACATGGATCACAACAGACTCCCATGGCCGTGGGTTGGCAGAATATGTTGACCAAAAAATTTAGTTGATGTTTGTATAGCAATCCAATGTAGAGCAAAATTGGAAGATTTGTTTTAAGTGATATGTAATGAAATAGTCACAATTCAAACAAAATCTAAAATTGATATTATCATTGCATTTGGTATACAATAATTCAATTTAATTTGCCACCATTCTGTCATCCTCACTTAGAAAATTTTACCAACAGAAACAGCTTTTTAATCTAGTGGATAACATCAATGACTTCAATACAACATTCAACACCAGTACGACTGAATCAAAATTTCAAAGAATTAGGAGGGGCCAAAAACTATTAAATTGGCAAAAGATTCTTACAATCATTTGGTTGATGGGTGTTGCTTAAATATGTTTGGCTTTTTAAATGTCAAATTTCAAAATTTAAATAAATCACTTCAGTGAAATTGACCGCGACAGTGAAGCTAATGAAACATCATGGGATTTTAAACATACAACAGATTATCTTACTAAGTTATTCTTTGTCAATGGTAAATATGCATTTTTCTGGATTTTGTTTAGACAATGAAATTTAATGTCACAAATTTTCATGCTATTTCCAATAAATGGCATGTGTTATGACAGTCGCTAACCATGTAGACCAAAATTGCTACTTAGGTATTTTCTGAAAACTGTTTGGTACAATAAATTTAAATACGTCTGAATTTCAGTCTTAAATACTTTTCTGGTGTGACATGACAGTCGCTATCCAAACTAGTACCACAAATTAATTAATCAACCTTGCAAACATTATTTATTCATGTGGACTATATAACTATAACATTCACTTAAAAGATAATATATTCAGGTTTATCATATATATATATATATATATATATATATATATATATATATATATATATATATTGTCATTTAGGTACATTTAATATCTATCTATATAGATACACAATTCATTGCATCAACAATGCAATTTCATTTAATTTTGTTGTATAGAAGAACCCTTCAGGGGCAGATCCAAAATTGTTTGCAGTGTTCCCTCTAATTTCTTATGAACAGTGATGTATTAGGCCAAGAAGGGGAAGGGGGCTAAGAACCCCCTAATTCAGTTACTGGACTAAGAATCCCCACTAAACCCCCCCCCCCCCCACCCCACCTTTGAATCTGCTACAGCTCTTAAGGGTATAAAAATATATGCCATGGTACATGTACATGACACAGGACTTTCCCTGCGGCCCCTCATGCACATTGCATTATCATATTAATATGACTAGTGGAGTATATTATTAAGCAAGTTCGGCATTCGGGTGTAACTACCAAACTATGAGGGACATAAATATTACTTAAAGCTTGATGACTGATGACTGATGGTGATAATTGGAGTGGAAAATTTAGAAACATGACATTTGGCATGAGATGGATTAGATTCAACTTCTTTAGTTATGTTAATAATAATTAAGAGAAATATACAAAATTTACTTAAAATTTTAAAAACACAATTAACAATTATTTTTCTGTTCTGACAGGCTGAGGAACATGCCGAAGTTTTGAGCAAGGACCTTGAGAAGACGCAGTCTCTGCTCAGTGACATTGAAGAAGAGAAGAAAAGATTAGAAGTGGAGGCCACTCAGGTATGTAGCTAAGAGCATGAGTGAATGTCTAAGTGCTACAGGGTCTGAAGCTTAGTCAGCTTAAGAGGCAGACATGATGGGATGATATTGCTCGGAGTCCACACCATGTTATGCATTTACTGCTTGGGTGGGGTCTTTTACTTGCCTCAGCTTATAGCTACCGAGTACAAGGCAACTCCAATGTAACGTCTCATGTGATTGACATCCAGTTGGGATGTAGCTCATCAGTAAACCAATAGTTCCAATAAGATGTACGATTCATGGCCAGCAAACCTTTGCCAAATCTATCTGATCAATTATGCTAATTCTGATACTAAAGTGTTTCTTGTCTTATTTGTGTTTAAGATTTGTGTCCATGCTGAATCGAACATTTGTCTAAAATTAATGGATTATTGCATATGAAATTATATACACAATAATGTGTTATCAAAATGTTACCTTGTTCATCTTTCAGCTGAAAGAAATGTGCAGAAGAGAACTGGACAGAGCAGAAACAGAGAATTCCAGAAACAGCGCAATTATTGCAGATTACAAACAGGTAATTAAGAGTGTTGAATCACAGGCGCTTGCCGGCGACAGTAATATAATTGTTGTTATGGAAAAAGGAAGGCACCGAAGTTGTGAAATCTGTTCTCATCTCAAATGGCAGGCGTCATTGCCTCAATTTGATTGGTCCTTTCTATTCCACGCTCCCAATACTGTGTGTTCATTGGCCCATGATGCTGCAGCACGCTGATTGCTGCCGCTTGAGATGAGAAGGCAATTTTCAGCGTGGTATTCTGTTAAAATAGCGATATTACTGATGGTGTAATCTCATTAATGTATTTTATATCGACATTTAAGAAGTTATGGGTGGTGTTCATTGCAAAATTGGCACAAAAATGACAGGGTTTTGGTGGGTTTCGGCCGTCAATTCATCACTGCATCATGAACAATCTGCCTTCTCTCTGCTATACTGACGATGCTACTATTCATTGTTCAGCAAGTGCCTGTGGTTGAATGAACTGCAGTCTTACAAAATTTGAATTTTTAATGGTGATTAATACGACATGCGTCATGCTCTTTCTTTGCAGATCTGTTCTCAGTTAAGCGAAAGGTTGGAAAAGCAACAAACGGCTGCCAGAGGAGAATTGGCAAGAATCAAGGTGAGGGTCATAAAGCTGTCATGCATGTATATTATGCTTGATGAGACAAATAATTAAATAATGAGATTGTCTAATTGTAACGAGACTGATTGCAATCTGTTATTATGTTTATCGAAATATTTGCAATCTGAAGTTAAAGCTTTCAATGCCTGTTTATCACATCCGAAATTTCCTTGTGATAAGAAGGATTGATCGTATCATTGTGTCTTATCTTCAATCAGCAATGGAAAAAACAACACATCAGTGGTATTTTAGTGTTTATATTGTGAATGTTTTGTAATTCCAGAGTCAGATACAGAACTGCGAAAAATGTAATATATTAGTCAGTCCCGATGGTCAAGTTAAAAGGACTGGGGCACCGCCAACGGAGGAAGAATTGCACCCCAAACTGGCGGATAAAGAACGCCAGATACGAGAATTAGAACTTGAATTAGCACAAACGAAATTAGCTCTAGTTGAATCGGAGTGCAAGACTCAAGACCTGACGCACCAGCTTAATTCCGCTGTGACGGAGATACAGGCGTCCAAGAACACGTGGTTCCAAAAGACCATCACGTCTCTCCGGGAAGCTACGGCCAAGAAGGAGGGAAAAGATGGCATGGTTCCGACAACCAAGGAGTCGCTGAGTAAACAAAACTCTCTGAAAGAGTGAACAACTTGGTGTATTCTTTCCGTAATAATGTTATATTACCATTGAATTATGTCAAATATTCTATAAGTCATTATGCGGTATAGTATGCTGCATTTAGGTATTGATTATTGGAAGTATATACATGGGGTATACAAGTTACATCATAACTTAATCATACAAACTAAAATATATCATACTGTTACAATAATATATACACACATTATCGTATAATAAACATTGTAGCGATACTTGTTCGATGTGTCAAGATAACAACACGGTGTTCATTAATTTATAGCGAGAAGTTAAATAGTGTATATTATTAGGTAGTATCTTTCTGAAATTCCTAGTACAGTATTTTAGTACATCATTTTGTCAATTAATCATTGTGTTCATATGACTCGTATAATATTCTGAAATATTTTGAAAATTTAAAAGTTTCTGATCGGTTCTCTCGTTCATTTTAGCACTTAGACAACACTGACGTATAGATTTGGGGAAGTCATTAGATTTTATTATTCAAAGCATTTTGTCGTAATAATTGATTTAAATACATTACACTTGTCATGTCAATTGAGTAGCTTCATGCATCTGCTTCAATAGTAACTCATTAAAAAATGTTGCTTGTACTTAAGTGTGATAATATGGACTAATTCCAGTGTCTTCTGCACCTAAGTCAAAATGAAATCCTTAATATTTAACGTACGCTTTAAATTGTGGGTGACAAAGTTCTAAAAATAACTTTGACTGTATGGTTTATCGGTAATGTTGTATTGATAATTTTCAGGCCTCAAGTCATCATTGCCAAAAAGCTTAGATTTGAACCATGCCCATTGCCAGCTTAAAGCACCTTTGAGACTTTATGCACTTTCAGTATGCTTAAAGTGAATGTTAAATTTCATTTTCACTTGTGGCTTGAATAGATACACTACAGTAGAGCATTTACCTTTATGTAGAAGTATACAATCATAAGCTAATATACATGTTCAATCGAAGAATGGCACAGTATCATTAGAAAAGTGTTGTAGGTCTTTACAATGTCTTGATTTTGTTTCGTTTTGTGATATTGCTACCAATGTTTTGGTCTAGCGTATTTGTGGACCAAAAAGGATGATTATTATTTTGAATTTCAAGGAATAAATTGTCCATGAACTTTCTTCTAGAAGGGGAAAAAAAACTGGTCAAACCAGGGCTGGTCATAACATATACGAGGTCCAGTGCATGGGGCCTTTTTACCTTACATTAAACGCATCACTCAAGACCTTATTTTTCGTATCTAAAATCACAGGCCTATAATATTGTCATGACATTGGGCCTATGGAGGTGTGAGCCCAACACAGCTGCATTTCTTGTGTTCCCCTAGGACCGGCCCTGGGTAGAAGTACTGTTGATTGCTAGTGGATTTTCAAATATAAGAAACTGGTTACTCAAAGTCGATCCAGTCAACATAGCAATGCATCGTCTTTAGTATTAGGTTTGGAAACAGTCAAGGTTAATTCTCGATAACTTAACCATGTTGAATGTGTGGTATAAATTGTGTTGGCTTTCACGGATATTACCACGCATTGTCACCAGCTATAAAATTGCTTCAGAATATATTTATGAAGCCATATTTCATCCTAGTCTTTTTGTGGTTCACAGGTATTTTAAAGCGTGTATACTGGACTATACATTTAAAGGTTCGGGATAAAAGTATTTATGTATATTTGTATATACCGCATAAGTTGTGTAAAATATGTGCCACTATGCGTTTATTATTTATGATGATGTAAAGCATTTCAGTTTGTCGTTTTATGATTCATGTTAATAAAAAGGTAAAACTTAATGGTTACCCTCTAGCAATTTCACTAAGCTTGTATAACTTCATGATCTGGATAATTAGCTTTTGCGGCATATTTCCGTTGCACCTGTACATGCAGATTGGTGCATAGCATTTCAAAGCCGATGATTTATTGAAGTAAATTTTGTCAATCTAACATTTTGCATCTATAGGGGTAGGACGGTGAGTAAGTTAATCATCATGCAGCTTGTGAGCTCGAGAAATTAAATGTAGGATCGCGACAACTTGCTGGTTGTTGGTTTTTTTAGCTCTTAAGCTATTATGTTTAGCTTTGATCTGTGAAACTGTATAATGCATGATTGCAATTGCAATTAACCATATCATCTGCTTCCTCTATGATGTCTGTTGCAATTAACAAACTGTGCATATATTACCAGGATCAGTGTATGTCCATCATAATGTTACGTCTGATAAATTTATGTAAGCCAGTTTTGTGACCATTGCTTTCTATGATAGTCATGGAACTTCTATTTCATCATTGATGTGCATAATTTATCGACAACTAAATGTCATTATATGGACTTTAAGACACATAGATAATACTAATGCAAATAAACAATGCTTATTGTTACCAGTAAAAATTATTATCTTGAAGTTCTCTACACTTTCATTTTATTTTTTGATAATTTCAGAAAAACGTTTCCATTTTTAACAAGTCACCGTATAAGCTGAATTTTTTTTTATATCAGGGATGTAGTGTGACAGCTTTTCTGCGAAAAAATGACACACATTTAAGCCCACCGATTTATTTATTAGTTTTATCATTCGCAAAATAAGAAATGCAATCAAATGTACTTCAAATCTTCGTATCATAATAGTATAAAATGCATCGAAGGCTCCCAATAACATTGGCATTGTCGAGGGTTAAGTGACAGAACTTATACTTGGTAAAGTATCAATTTCCATTGAACTTGACCAAGTGCAATTGGATTTGGGAAACTAATGTGAAGTGCAATTGATTGTATGTGTATTATTCAATGTCCAACTTATCCTGGGTAGAACTGTTCGCTGAATTACGCCGTTTACTTAATTGTAGAAATAGTCTTTTTCTGATGTATATTTATTTGATTCACAAACTACAGCAGTGCTGTATGGTTATAAAATATATATTACAATTGTTTGTATGTATATGATTATCATGCTGTAAGACAATGATATGCTATGTTGTAAATTAACAATGCACCCAAGCTTCTGATCATATGATCATATGACATTGTATGATATGAACTTATGTACGTTGTGTTCTCTGTAGCATAGGAGCTTGCGTTATAAATCCGTGTGACATAACAAACCATGGTTTTGTCATTATTTCAATGTCTCTGGGTGAATTGTCATAATTCATGCGGTTGTAAGCCATTATGTTGTGAATATTCGCTGTATATAACGAAACCACAACTAAGAGTCATATTCAGGACAAACTTTGCGATTCACTAAGGTCCAAAGTGGTCTTGATATATAGAAGATCTTTATCTGCTTCTGGACGCAGTGTGCAGTGAACCATTTCTCTGTAGTGTGAAAGGACTATTTCATATAATTCATGCAAGATAGCTACTTATCATGCATATCTATACTTGTTATGCATATCTATACTATATGAAAATGCTACGCCTTTGCAGCCTGTGAATTTCATCTAAATTCTGGTGTTTTGGGTTTGTCTTTACTAAATATCTGTAAATATGATTAATTTTTAACAATTTTGGCTGTGCAAAAGTTAAGTTTGGCCAGTCAGCATTGACAGTGCCAGTTTGCTTCATTTCAAATTACTTCTTACTTTCGTCAGGGAGTGTCGGTATACATGGCAATAAATATTTTACAGCGATGTCACTTAGATGCTAGATCTGGACTCGGTTTGTCGTGCTCGTGCTTCGTCTCTGCTGTTTCATTTTGTGTGGAAGGACTTGGCTGCAATGTTTTATAGACTTAATGTCACTTAACATCAAATTTGTGGTATTTGTTTTGTCTGTACATATATCTGATTAATTTTTGAACAATTTTGGCCGCAACACAATGAGCTTTTGACTCCAGCTGGCAGTACCAGTTCTTCTTCTCTGCCCAGTTTTAACTCCAAATTATTTATCTCCTTCTAGGAGTATCATCATGTGAAAACCAATGTATGACGGTGATGTCACTGTTTCGAAATGATTGTGGCATCACTTTGATACTAGATCCAGATACAGTTTTCAGCGAGCCTGGTCCCTGCTATTTCATTTAGTGTTGAAGGACTTGGCTGCAATGTTTCACAGACTTGAATCTAATCCAATTTTCTCTTAGCTGCAGCAGAAAGAGTTATGGACTACTGCTTGCTTTTGTCTGGGAGTGTTATTACTTTACAAATGTTTTACACTAGAAAATTTCTGCTGTACAGTTAGTTTCATAAAGTATGGTCGACTCTAGTCAGCTGTAGCAACCTATTCCTGGCTGTAACTGGTTAAAGCTAGCCGCTTCCCTTGGTAAATGTAAGAAATTTATCTAATATATCATAACTATGTATCTGCAATTGACATGTATCTTTTCAACGAAAGATTACAAATATGCAGAACTCGCTCAACTTATGCACCAAATGGTGCTGCATGTACTAAGGCTTTTAATAGCTAGCTATAGCCAGACAGTTCCATTTAGTAGCAGGTAGCATCGTACAGCGAACGTCTAGCTTTGTCTTGGTTCAATTTGACAGTTCGGTTTTAATGAAACGAACTAGGTACCACAATGCAGTGGTTTAAGGTGGGTTTCTGAGATAGATTAATTGTATGAGATGTCACACAATGTAGTATTGTTGGCTTGTGGGTAAACTTGAAGAATAATGACATCTCCAGCTTTGCACATGTAATGGCATGTATTTGGAGAAGAACTTGCAGGGAAAACAGGAGCACACTGTTCCTGAAGGTTACCAAAATTTCCTTCTATGGCAGTGAAGACTTGCATTTCGCGATCAGTTGGAATGCAAGTTAGGTTTTGGCCGTGAACCATCACTTCCGAGACTCTGCCGCTTCTGATCTTCACCGTTGTAGTTTGGTTGATCGTGATACACAAATTGTCATTGTCGACTAGAATGTGGTGCTCTGTGCTCCATTTCCAAGAAGTGGAAGAGCCGGTTACACAGGTCGTGGCTCCTTGTAAGACCTCCACTGCTGGCAGACATCTTGGAACTGGAGTTGTCCAACTTGATCCAGTGCAGTTGAGAACCTTTGCCTCAGGATCGCCAAGGGTGAAACCAGCATTGCATGTTATGGTCGTACAGTCCCGGTCTGGTGAATCTCGGATAACGACGGCATTCTGGATAGACACGGCAGGACAGGTGAGATAGTACTCGCAGTAAGTTGTAGTAGCCACCCCAATACACTCACTGTCAGGGTCTGAGCACTTACGCAAAGACATGTTACACTGTGGATCTTGAATATTGACCGATCTGAAATTAAATCAGTATGTAGATATTTCAATTCAACTTTTTATTTCACAAAAAAGTAGGATGTTAAAAAGGCCAAAACCTATCGGTGTTGACACCTTGTACATGTATACAGTATATATTTACAAGATTAAACAACAGTGTCGATGCATGCAATCTGCCCCTGGCTACTTGTCTTATAAATTGTTGGTAACCCAGAAAAATATCACAAATATCACCTTTTTCAATCAAGGCACACTATAAATTTGTGTAAGCTAATGATTTTATCAGGCATTAATTCCAAAAAAGATATCATAAATTGAGAGCACATCCAGACCAAAACAATGGATTTGGCATCATCATCCATTGTTCAGTATTGTGACATCATCACTTGGTTTGTTTACATAGTGAATTTTTGATGGCATGAAAAACTCTATTGATATCATTTTTGTAACTTAATAGTACATTTTTATGCACAAACGGGCCTGTAATGGTAAAAAATATGGGTCAAGATGGGAATATTGGTTTGTATAATAATTTGGATGTGCTGCATCTGGAGACATACCAGCTTGTGACAATTAAATGTTTCTTTGGAAGTTATGGATTTTCTACCAAATTGATACGAGTCCCATGTAGTTATGCTGATTGTGCTTTTTATCCATTGTCAAATTTATTTTTCAAGTATCTCTCCCTCCTCAAGTTAAGTTTAGTATAGCAGTACAAATTTATATGCAAGTAAGAAAATCAAATGTTACCGATGTATTTCATGTCCTCACTGTTTGTCAGAAATAGTGAAGTACATAATTATGATACAAGACATGCTAGAGACTATAGGACACCTGTAAGTAGACATGCCTTCGTAAAAAATAGTATTAGGTTCCGCATTCTGTATATTTATAATCATATCCCATTTTGCATGAAAGAAAAAAATAGATACACACAGTCTTCCTGGTTTTACCAAATATATCAAATACTATCTATTAGACACATATAAGTCTGATTGTGATATACAAAATTGCTACATCTGCCACAATAATCAATAATAAATAGTATGCCATAGAACTTATGCCCCTGCAACAAAGTTGGGTGGCATAAAGCTCTTACAAAGTTATTACTCTTTTGTTGGTTCGATGCAGGAGTACTGCTGTCCCCAAGGGACACCATGTTATACAGTTTCTTTTTCATCATCATCCTACCAAATCAAGGTTACACTCATCTTAATATATGTATACCTATCAAGCATCATCATCAGTATATCATGTACTTACCATGTATTATCATTAGTGTATCATGTATATGGAGCTTGCATGGGTCTCTCTCTAACTCCTGGGGTTGCATCATGCAAGCGACAAAATTTGTCTTTATGATGTCACCTGACTTATTTGAACTATTTTGTTATAATAGGTGAATACAATTTCTTGAGTCTTGAGTCTCTAGTTTGACTTCTTGACCATCTGTAGTACTCTAGTGAACCACCAAAGTTTCTTAAAAAGTAATTTAGGTGGGTTGGTTCTTGAACATTTTTCAACTTTTTTATTCTCAATATGTGAACATTGCCTGTGGTTTTAGCATATATATTTCCTAAAAAAATATTTTAATCACCAGTAAGTGTATGTGTAAAATTATTGGCAATTTTTTACCAAACTGCACAGAATTCCTTCTAGTAATCAATGATGTCACAGCAGCAAAGTGCATTTCATTGAAGTAGGTATCAGTAGTAGCAGTAGGTTGAGATTAACGACGTGTTAACCAAAAAGGGGTCGTTCACATCAGGATTGGTAAGAGGACAGGATAGTAAGTAACCGTATATGACACGAGTAAAGTAATTAACTATAAGAGCGTATATCAAGATGTGTAAGGAACATGAAAGGTAGACTCAGGTCTTACGGAGAGTATTGATAGCTTTTAAGAAACATAACTGAAGTAGGGTCTACTTTTGAAAAAAGGTCCTTCATGGAGTCAGCCATATAAAATCTAGATCTGACAGTGGTCAGGTCAGAACAAGGTCTGAACAATTCACCATAATATGTTCTGCTGTTAAGGTGAGAGGTCACAAATGGCCTGAGACTCTCCTCGCAGAAGGTAAGTGTGGGTTAACCAAGTATGACCAATTCTGAGTCGGCCAAAACTACCTCTTCCCTTCGGGATGTCCTGCAGGCACCGGGCCATTCCCCAAGATTAGGTTTAATATGGTGAAGCTTGTTGTTGAAATAGGTAACAGACCACCTTACTTGCCTTTCCTCATAGGTATATTCCTTGGCAGATTCTCGGAAATTTGAGGAAGGTACCTGCCAATCAGAGATATTGAGATTCAGGGCTGCCTTAGCTGACATTCGGCTTGGCACCCATCAGAAGGTGATAACAGTGCCCTCCTTAATTTTCCGCCATGTAGGAATTCATAACATGGCACAATAAAGGATTATTTAAGCATCTGCCTTTAGGCCCCTGAAGAGCTGACAGGGAATCTGAGAAAATTATGAACTGACTGTCTTGGGAGTATGGAGTATAAGTTAGTTATATCCCTCATAGTCGGGAGTTAACTAACCTTTTTTTTCCTTACCAACAATATTTTTAGTTAACTCCCTCCTTTTCGGGATATAACTGATACTAATTGTAGATCTTGAGCCACTGTTGACTGCTGTATGTTAGGTTAACTGGTACATGCATGGTGGCTTTTGCTCATTGTAAAATGTGTGTGACTTGTGAACCACTGTAGAAGGTAGATATAATTTATTAGACAATATATAAAGTATTTTGAATACATTTTGCTGCCTTGAGCTCATTAAAGGAGTACATTCAGTTAAATAAATAGTGATAAATAGTAAAATGCAAAAGAATGGCTAGGCACACACATAAACAGATTAAAAATTAAAATTATGTACAGCAGAGGGATAAAAACGGTTTGTAAATCACTTATCACCGTAAAAAGTTCTTAAACGTCTTTGAGATCTTAAAATACGAACGGTTCATTGGCCGGGTGGTGTTCATCACGAAGTATGGAGAGAGTTCTTTTCTGTGTTCTGTTATGATATAAAGTTTCCGGGGATGGGAGAGATGTATGGATTATTCTCTGCTGTTCTAATTACAGGCCCTCGAAGGTCCTGGGCCTCCACGCGGCGAGTGTGGAAACACTTGGGGTGAAGTCCTCTATCCCCAGTGGCTAAAACAGGACAGTGCGCATTGCACAAGCTGCTCCAGCTATCCAACGCAGACAATTATTGATTTTTTACATGCTTCTGGTTTCTACTACCAACTATAGATAATCACTCTTACCCTAGAGAGCCTCTACATAGCCCACTCAGGTGCTGATGAGGCATTAAACAATAACACTAACTAACTAACTGTTCTAATTACAGAGCTCAGCTTATTAAAGTATTTTTTGGTTGCCGCTCCAAACCAAGCTGTGATGAATCTAGTCGGTACACGTTCGATTATAGCACATTAAAAACTGACTAGAATGTTTTGCTGCACATGGAAGGAGTTTAGTGTTCGAAGGCAATATAGTCTTTGTCGTGCCTTTTTTGCAATGTCACTGATGTTATCATGCCATTTAATATCCTCACCTATAAATGTTCCCAGGAATTTAAGGTTGGCAACTTGTTCTACTGCCTGCCCATTAATGACTAGAGCCTCTTTGTTGTTCTTTATTTTATGGAAGTCAACAATGAGTTCTTTTATTTTGGACACGTTCAATGCGATAGATGCAAGGTTGTTTTCTGCACACCAGCTGAGGGAGTAATACTTTAAAAATTGTGAAAATAAACAGAGCTCTCAGCAGCTTGTTACCAGCTGCCGTTGCCATGTTTTTCACAGGCAAATTCAATGACATGCAGCCAAATCCACATTGTCTTGTGGCTTTAGTTACATTGCTTGAGTGATTTTCAATTTGAGGACAAGGAAGCAAACTGCATTGTTAGAAATTTTTCATATTTCAATAAAACTAAAAGAGCATCTGCACTTGGATGACCAGGAATTCAAGACAGTGGTGACATTGCAAGTGTACTTTCTGCTATAATCAATTTTCTAAAAGCTATCAATCTTCTTTTTAAGGTATGGTTCTCCCTTTAATCTTCACATTTGTTGATATAGAGTTATTGTACCCACAGGCATCAATTGCTAATATATATACTTTAACTAATACCAAGGCTACTGACTGCCTTAATTGGCTTCTCATCTCAAGAGGCAGCAATGTCATTTGCAACAGCCAATCAGAATGTTGAATACATAAGAAATGCCCTGAGCTTGATGGCAATTATTTTGCTAGTTTACCAGTTAGACTTAAAAGCAAACAAATTAGCTTAATAAATTGCATATCAATTAATTTTGTTTGCATTGATTACACCCAATTACTAAACAAAGATTATTCAGTTAGGTGACTTGATTGGCTTAAAGCTGACAGCACACTGTGCTTGGGAGATATTGGCCAATCAGGAAGCACCATCATGTGTGTAGATGATGAAATATGCATGAGAATTGAACATCTCCCAGCGTATAGGCAAGGAACTCCTTGTACATAAGTGGTAATTACCCATAAATAATGGAAGTTATCACTTAGAATAAGCAGGAAAATTGTTGGTGTGTATAATATAGCCATTTTTGAAGTGTTATATGATTTTATTGACTGAAATTTGCCCCCATCCTTAAAGGCAGTTCACAGGGGGAGTAAAAGCTGTTCTTGACAAAGTCAGTAGCCTTGGTCTTATAGTATATACTAACTTGCTAACTACTGCCATGATGGCAAACGCCTGTGGTGTACCTAATTCCGTAAGGACCTAATTCTGTGAAAACCTGCAACCTTAATCCACCGCTGCTTGAATTAGTTTTTCAGTCGCTACATAACGACAGGTCAAAGTACTATTAGTTTTTCTATTTATGTGCCTTGACAGTCAGTTGTTTAAAAGGGTTGAGGGCAGTCACGTTATTAGGCCCATCACGTTATTAGGTATACCTACTCTTATGCTCCTAAAGTTTATTACCTACTGTTGTGCCCTATTATGAACATTGTTCTTTGATCATCCCGTCCTCTTAGCAATCCTGACGTGAATGACCCTTTGGTGGTTAACATGTTGTTAATCAATACCTACTACTTCTACTACTACAATTTTGCGACCTCTGTGATCTTACTGGTGCATTTCCATAGCACACATATATTTCTGTCGTGAGTAATAGTTATATTCCGAATAGGAGGGAGTTGACTAACATTTTTGTTGGTTGTATCCCGATGCCAAAGGTGGAGGGATATAAGCAACAAAATGTTAGTTAACTCCCGACAATGAGGGATATTTACTAATTTGTTTGATTGTTTGTTTTTACGGCCTTTATTATGCAAGACAAGTTCAGTTTGCACTCAGGAAGGAGCTAACTAATATTTTGGTTGGTTATTGCCCACTTAGAACAATAGGAAAACTAAGTGGACTATGATGTTATTAATTTTTTATATTCAATACCAACCTGCACCATGAGGTGTCCATGCACTTTAATTTGCAATCAGCATTTGGGAGTGTTTCACTTAGAAGAGTCCGGTTCACCAAATGTTTTCCAGGGAAGCACATCAGAAAAGCCGCAGATACTCGACTGTCTTGAAGATACACGAGAGACACCCATAGAAAAATATCATAAAGCAGCCTCATCTGCAAAGAAGTTAATTGAAGTTGAGCATATTTTACCTCGACATTGATGTGGCTAATTAATCGCAGCTAATTTGATAGACTTGGAAGCTGAACACCAGAAGATGTCATGTGAATCCAGGACTCCTATTCACTGTGTGTCGTCACCTATAAGCCAAGCGACCTAATTATGAACTTTTTTTGCTAGTTTACCTAATTAAACTAAAAATGATTGGTTAAACTATGTAGCCGATAGGGTGAGTATAGACTTAAGAAATCTTCTCTTAAAAATACAAGTCTTTTGGAGAAATTGAGTAATTTTTTAGGTTTAGGCAATTTTTTCTGAATTGCCAGAACATGAACATCTAATTATTCTGTAATTTCATTGTTAGACCTTTAATACCATAAGCCAGCCTATAGACTAGAAGAGAAATTGATTAATTTACTTGAGACAAGTAAAAAACCAAAACATGTACATAATTAGGTCGCTGAGCTGTGAGGTGATGACACAGTGTATTGGTCAAGGCATTTGCTCAGCCAGTGAGAGTCAAGTATTCTCATGTGATGTACTCTGGAATTTTGTTTTTTTCAAGTCTATCAAATTGGCTGTAAATGCAGCTTTGTTTTGGATAGTGACATGAACTAACCATTGCGGATAATGGCATGACTAAAATGATATATCTCAATGCTATTAGCTTGAAGTTTTGGTAAGAGTATATGACCAGAGTATATGACCAGCTGCTGATTAATATACTTTTGTTAGTCTGCTGAACCATATAATTTAGTAAACTGTTTAAATTTTGATGGTGCAGTAAACTTGGTGCTAGTCAATATATAATAGCTACTATTAGACAGATTTCTTTTATGTCAGTATTATTATATTCAGTATTATGAGATATATATTCACTGCGATTCATGCTATGGAACATGAGCAAATTTGATATAATATGTAGATTAGTAGTGCTGGAAGTTGTATTTAGTTAGTATATTCAATGAAATGTATCTATCTTATCTACTTCAGTTGCCCACTTTTTGTCACAATCCCCGCAAATTCCAAATGGCATTAACAAGGAAGATAATTAACACAAGCAACACTATTAATCATGAACATTACCTTCATCAAAGACCTGCTCAGATCGAGTGACACTCTGCCTAGACTGAGTGATACTATTTGAGTGATGACTGTTTATGAGTGATGACTGCTGCTTGCATGTTTTGGTGACAGTTGCCAACAATTTTGAAAACGAAAAAAGGCATAGTATTTACCTAAACTTTTTATTGATTAAGCCTTCTAAATCATGCATGAAACACTGGCGTTTTGAGTTAGTTTTTGCAGTTTTCATAGAAAGATCATTCCAAATAAATCCCACTAAAAGCTGTTTGTGGAATATTGAGTAAAATAATTGTTTAATTCAATGCATGGACGGAAGTTTGATATATCTGCGTTGTATACTTTTTATTTTTAATTGTTTAATTGGGTGCATGTCAGTTTCAATTATTGATGGTTATATCCGTGAATGCAATCAACAAATTAAACTTCAAATGCCTGTATTTTCCCTTTTGTTAAACAGGGTGCATGTTAGTTACAATTATTGATTGTAAGTCAATGTGACTGAAATTAACAAGTTGAATTTCGAATGGCTGTACCTCTGATTCTGTGCTGTCATGCCGTTTTATTTTCAGCGGCTTACCATTAAATGAAGTTTCAAGTTCTTGGTTGCTTAAATATTTGACCCCAGGATTAGCTAGACAATCTGGTTCAAGCTTTATTATCTATAATTTTACAGGCTTGTCTAGCCATTTCTTTTTTGCAGCCAATTTCATAGACTTGGAAACATAACACCAGATGACATAATGTGAATCCTGAGCTCCCATTGGCCAAGGGACTGTGGCCAACTGCCTTTACACCATATGTCCTCACCTCACAGCCCAGCGACCTAATTATGGACAATTTGACATTCTTTGCCAGTTTACCTAGTTAAACAAAATGATTGGTTTAACTATATAGCCGATAGAAATCTTCTCTTAAAGATACAAGAGAAATAGATTCATATTTGTTTAGTTGAGGCAATTTATACCATAAGCCAGCCTATAGACTATAAGAGCAATTGATTAATTTACTTTAGATGAGTAAACGAGCAAAACATGATTAGGTCACTGGGCTGTGAGGTGAAGACACACAGTGTTTACCAATGGGTCAATCCATATGAATTCACCGAAATTCAGACAAACTTCCCAGGTCACCATCTCAAAAGATTCTGCAAAAAATACCAGTTGAGGGACTATATAATTAGTGGAAAAATCCAAAATTTCAGATCTTCAGTGTCAATGGTTTAGAAGATTTGAAATTTTATTAATTTTTTGCCGACAAGCACAACGGCATGAATTTGCAAGTTCAGACGTCCATATCTCTCTTATTTTTCATAATGTAGGCATAAAATTTTGTACCTAGAGTAAAGAGATTGTATTGAAACCATGTATGCTGGTACATCAGGGCTATTGGTGAGATTTTTCAAACTGTAATGCTCTGAAAAAGGGTGAAAATGGGAAACGCTGCAAAACGTGGAATCTATACAAGAATAAGAGCTCATATTTATTTAACACCCAAGGTTTTTACACTGGACTTGATTAGGGCGGGGGCCTAGCTCAGAGGTAGCGCTCTGGGCTTCCAACCGCTGGGTCCTGGGTTTGATTCCCGGTCGCGTCTAAGTTGGATGGCTGTTTCATCATTCGTCTCATTGCCATGGTCTCTGCCTGTCCTAATAAGCCCAACTGGTGCAGAAATACAGGACGTAAAGCCCTAATCACCCACCCACCCCACACTGGACTTGATCACCAATAAGGATGCTTCGATTTTGTAATTTCGAAAAAGGTCTGCTGTTTTCAATCTACATAACCTCAGTTTTACTGCCATTCATTTTTAAGCGACCGACAGCCATCCAGCTACGCACAATACCAACTGTCTGTTTTATTGACTCCGAGGCACTTATCTGCAGCATCAAACAATAGATAGATTCGAGTATCGTCAGCATAGAAATGGTACTGTACACCTAGATTGGAGAGAACTTTTCCTAGTGATGATGTATGAATGGTAAATGAGATGGGACCAAGCACCGATCCCTGAGGCACTCCGGTATATAATGGAAATGATGATGATGTTGCAGTGCCACACGTTATACATTGGTTTATAATAAGGTTATGATGGGAACACACTTTGGTGAAATGTGCTGACCTTACCCATGTGAGATTTAGTTTTTATATTAACTCATGAAGGACCTTTTTGTTAAAGTAGACCCTGCTGCCAGTTTAACATTTTTTGAAAGCTGTCAATATTCTGCACATGAATTTTTCCTTTTTCTGGTCCATTTCATATCTTTATTTATCTCCAATAGGTAAAACTACGTACCATCCCTTCGGTAACAAACTGTTATTTATCAAACTACTGTAATGCAATATATTGCAATAATTTTCATGTTAGAACAATCATTATTCCTAGAGACGGCTATGCACAATACATCGTATTTAACAGAGAGTGTTAAAAAGCAAATGAAATAATAATTTTACTTGAAACTGGGATTAACAACAACAGACATTTATAAATATTGACTTTTCGCATACAATTGTAAAATATGTGGTCAACGCAAAGCAATGGTCTAAGCCAGCATTAGAGTGCCTAGCATATTGGTGGTGACAAAGTGAGTTGGGCAGAACTGAAAATAACTTCTGCTGAAGTCCTTATGTGACGTAGATCATTGCCTGGTTTGTTTAAAAAAATTAAAACGACTGTCTAAAAGCTATTGAATTTGCTCAGTCAACCCTAAGTTTTGATCAACAGAGAGATTATCCTAAAATGTTGATTACTCTGTTTTATAGTCAGTCAGGGTTGGCTGGAGATATTTAATGGTCTCTCACGGCTTAAATCTACAAACAATAACAACTAATATGACGTGGCAGAGGCACTTTGAAAGACTAATGTTTCATTGTTTGCCACTTTTCTGCTAGGAATATAGGTAAAATTTAATTGCATCGCCATTTATGTAGCCATTTATGCTGTAAATTATTCATATAGTTGGATAAATGTATCGATCAATGGAAAAATAATAATACAGTACCTCACAAGTAAGATACAGTGCACACTGTTTGCAGTTTTCATAGAAAGATCATTAAATGGTCTTCATGACAAGAATAATTGACATGACAATGATAGTATCATGGTCCATCTTTGGTGGTCTTAATTTAAAGGTGGCAGCATTAGCTGCCTCCTTTGTTTGCAACGCTCCGCGGAAGCCAGCGTGACAAGGGGTTGTATCCGCTTTTACAACTAGGTCAGTGGCAAAGTCAATGGGCACGAAACAATAGTGTCTGTGATTCAGGCCAGAAAAATGACTCTACAGACTTAAGGGGGTTTCACACATAGCCGGATCAGACGCAGGAGCGTCCCGGAGGTCAACTCCGTAATACTCCCGCATACTCCGGGGAAAGGCGTATAGACATCTTGTTCATGTCCGGGAGTGTCCGGCAGTGTCCGGCATGGTCCGGTATCTCCGGGGGACTCCGGCAAAAAAATTAAACATGTTTAATTTTTCATGCCGGAGATCCCGGAACAGTTAAATCCGTGTTGGTCCGTGTAGATCCGTGTAGACGCCCAGTAGACTCCGCCGATCTCCGGGAATCTCCGTATTGACTCCGGCATGTCTCCGGCATGTCTCCGGCTACATCCGGCGTCAACCGGGCATGAATATTTCGCCGCCATTAACGCCGGAGAGTACAAGGAGCCACAACGGATCCACACGAATGAACACGGTGTAAAGACCGGTGATATCCGCGAAGGCACCGTGAAAATCCGGTTCACTCCTCACTCTAAACGGGACAGTCGTGTTAGCTCCGTGTTGCTTCTTGTTGAGACCGTATTGACATCGTGTACACATCGCCAAACATTTATTTTTTGTTGACATTTAACAGCTCTTTGATCCCGGAACCCCCCGGAGGTAATAAAATGTTACTCCGGGACGCTCCGGCGTCTGATCCGGCTATGTGTGAAACCCCCTTTAGCGTTTTGTCAGCAGGCCATCGACGACTTGCTTTAGAGCTGTATATTTTTTGGTAGCATTTCGTCCAGTAGAAGTGGGGGCAAATCACCGGTAAAAAGATGCATTATTCACGCTGTGCCTCTCCGATGAACAAGATGGCGAACTCCAACGGAAATGACGGAAGTGCTTTGTACAGTTTCTTGCATGTTCAGGCTATAGGCCCCATGCAGGGAATTCTTGCTGTCTTAGCTTTCCTTATTTTAATGTATTCGCGCATGCGCAGTGACACGTCTACACGGCTATGTAGGTCAATGCTTGAACAAAAGCAAATGTCCGTGGAAATTGCCGCATTACTTCGAGAGGAAGTGGATACCGTTTTTGTTCAGAAAGGTATTCTTTGACGTTCTGGCTTTTATTTAATATATACTTTGTAATTTGATCAACTTTTGAAGAAGTTCTGCATTCCGGTCGTCGTGGTTAGCGAACATTTGCTTTGATACTGTCAGTTGTCAAATGATACGGCTACAAAATTGTGTGGTATTCCCCCCCCCCCCCCCCCCCCCTGGCTACAACCAGAACTGCTACAATGAACAGATGACCAAAACGTCAACATGGCTATGTCAAATCAGCTACATTTGATGTATAATTTGTGAAGATTGATAAACTTTTGACGAATTTATGCGGTCCGGTCGTCGTGGGTAGCAAGCGTTCGCTTTGATAATGTCAAACTGTCAAATGTCAACGCACATTGTAACGCTTCTTCCTCACAATATTTCCAAGGTAAATACACGTCTAATTACTAATCCGCCAGTCCACATGTATACAACAGTCCTCCAGCCGCCTTTGTTGCACATCTTATGTGCTCTGCTTGATAATTGGTCTAATAACATCAGTGAAGTGGTCTTAGGTTGGGATACCACTGTACTGACATAAATGGTGGATCTCAGATAGCATTCCCAATCGTATCAACGTCGGCGCGATGTCGACGACGTCAAAACGATGTAGAAACTACGCTGGCCTGATTTGGAATGCTATCTGGGATGTGAGAACTCAGCTCGTGTAGGTTGCTACTGAATGTCAATTCATGTTTTTACAGTTAGGCACTACAGCTATATAATAAATTCATTTTGCCATAAAATTAAGGAGCTCCGATTAGTGCCTCAGAACTCAACATCTAGTTGTATCTAAAAAGTATACAGAAGAAAAAATATTTGGGAAAAAGGAACAACCCATGGGGTAAGTGTGTAACATGGGTGGACTCCTCCTCTCTCTCACCTCATCAATCAACCCTCGGTAGCGGCAAGAACTTGCCTTTGAGGGCTGCACTTTCAACATCCACCTATTGAATTTTAGACGCACATCTACATTTGTCTGTGATTTGCGCTATATACAGCGGAAGCACAGGAGCAAAGGATTAATATCATTCCTAAATAATATCTTAACAATAAAGCATCAAAAATAGCTCCTTATTCATCAGTCATTCTTGGAGAGCAATCTCTTACAAAATCCTGTATACAAGGGATGAAATAAACGAAATTTCGATGCGAAGTAAATGTATTAAATATTACCGAAATTACCATCATAAGACAGAGGAAAAGGGTGTTGAGATAGAGGAACATGGTGTTGAGATAGAGGAAAATGGTGTTGAGATAGAGGAAAATGGTGTTGAGATAGAGGAAATTATATGGTCATGACGTTCTGAGCCAACTTCATTAATATTAAGGAATCCAGAGGCTGTTGCTAACTTTCGAGACTTATAAATCACATTACGCACGTAACAGGCAGTTTCTGGTTTACCCTCGGCCATTCTATGGTATTATGAAGGTCTGTCCATCTGTCCATGGATCCCTTGTAGACAAAATAACTTTCTTAATATTGATGTTGCATCGCCCAAACTTATAAGGATTGCATGTTGTCGCAAGAACTAGGAGGAGTTCCATTATTTGCAAAGTGCAAATTTGAAATCGCCGTTACCTCTTTTAAGATAAGACAAGATAAAAATGTATTTTACGTTGGTAGAAATACAAGAACAAGAAAACACAAGCACATCTGGGCTCGATCCCTGAGTCTTTGTAAATTGACATATTTTTCGGCCTTACAATGTAAATGACATACAATGTTTTAGATATAGTAAAAAGCACACTTTAAAATAACAATGGTTATCAGCACGAAAGCAGCAGTCAAATTAGCTTAATTACTAATTTTATTGCTATATATGTAGCCAGTTATTTTCACAATAAATTATTGATATAGTTGCATGGATACTGTGCTTTCGTCAGTCAGTGGAAGAATCTGAATACAGTAAGTACATCACAAATAAGATACAAATCTTTTGTACAAGGAATACATACATAAATTACTGTTTTTAATGATTAAATGATCTTCATGACAATGATAAATGCCATGGCAATCATAGTATCAGGATTCGACTTTACTGGTCTTAATTGCAAAGTGTTCTTAATAATAGCATCAGTGAGGTGGCCTTAGATTGGGATTCTGCTGTACTAATATATATTATGATAATCATGCAAGAACGTAGCTCATGATGCTAATTATAGTCAAGTGAATAGGCTAGAATAAATCCATTCTGTTACATTTTACCAAAAAGTAAAGGAGCTCCATCACTCCCTCAGAACCAACACCTGGCTCTAAAGAGAGAAAATATTTGAGGAAAAAGGTAATACTTGATTTTCATTATTATTATCTCACTACATCCCAGATAGCATTCCAAATCGTGTCGACATCGGCGCGATGTCGGCGATGTCAAAACGACGTGGAAACGACGCTGGCCCGATTTGGAATGCTATCTGGGATATAAAAAAAAAATTACATTCATGAACTTGAGAAACCTTTAAGCTTCAAATGCATCATATTTTCAACATATTGTGTAAGGCTTGTACTAACATGTTGGGAAAATATTCCAAAGATAATCCTAAATATGATGTGAAAATGTTACTGCAATATAAGCAATGTAAAAGGAGCATAAAAAATTACTTATGTTTAGTGGTGTGATGTTAAGCCGTTTGAGTAATAATTTTAAAAAAACCACATAGACTCATTGTTAAAGCACCCAATTCACAAAGGGTTAGCCGTAAAACTACATTAACTTGGTACTGTTAAAAGTGTCTTTATATTATAAAGAAAGCACAGAAATCAGCACTTTGGGATTTGGTATATCAGGGTAATTTGCACCTTGGGATTATTCCTCAATCAATGATGAGCTGATGGACTTAGTCATCTGTGAAGGCTTTAATTAGTGTGAGTGGCATGTTTTCAGCAATTATAAAGACTTATCTAATTATAATTGCTGAAAACATGCCACTCGCAATATGTTCTGCAATATTTACATTAAGTTAGTTCAAATAATTTGAATTATGTGTGAATATTTTAATTGGTAATATATAATTGGAATTATCTCGAATATCGCTGCAATGCTTTGGGAGTCTATGCTATTATTTTATAACATGTTTCACAATATTGAATTTTGTCCAAAAATTATCATTTTTGGGAATATCGTTGAAACTACACCTAACAGAGTCTGGGCATGTTGTCCGCACTGAAAATCTTTTGATTTACATTATCTTTGATTATGTGTATATATTGAAAGGAGGTTACTTTGAGAAAATAAAATGCTATCATAAAATTCGCTTGCATGCACTGTTTAACCTTTGTTAATTCCAATTATGTTGTCTTGCAGATGAAGACGTATCTGGGTGTATTTGCAATACTAATTGCCCTCCAAAAGAAAGGATTTTTTGTGTTGACTGCCAGGATGGAATGCATACCAGACCAAGGTTTGGTTGGCCATAATGACATTGAATATTCTGGCAGTGAATGGACTGGAGACAAGTGTGAGATAAAATGCATGGATACACCATGGTGCAGGTAAGTAATAGTTATATCCCTCATAGCTGGGAGTTAACTAACATTTTTGTTGATTATATCCCGACCCGAAGGCGGAGATAAGCAGCAAAAATGTTAGTTATTACTGACTATGAGGGACATAGCAAATGTGTCTGGTGGAGTATCAGTTAGTTAATTTGTTTGATTGTTCAATTTGTTTAGCTGTTGTTATTCAGCAATTAAAGTACAATTTGCACTCAGAAGGGAGTTAACTAATTTTTTTGTTGGTTATGTCCCAATGCTGAAGGCCGAGGGATATAACAACAAAATCATAGTTAACTCCTGACTATGAGGGATATAACTACCTTATACTCCATTTGGCATATTTACTCATTTATTTCATTGTCTGTTTTATTTTAATGCCTTTATTACGCATAACAGTTCAGTTTTGCTTTCTAAAATTCAAACTTTTTTTTTAAAGCTAACATGGTCATCTATCTCATTATGTGACTTTCATTAATTGATTAGACGAACTGTAGAATAATGAATATTCTTCAAGTGAATCGTAATTAATGGAAATAGAAAATAAAACACTGACAATAGAAATGTTGTGGTTTAGTGGTACAAAACAATTACACAATGGTTACATTGTGAGATTGTGGGCATTGAGTTTGCTCCTTGTCATATTTCTCACCACTTTGACAGGATAAAAGCAGTCTGTGGCACTGACCAGATCGATTATATAAATGTTAAAGAGAAGGTGACCCCTGTGGGACGCCTAATTCTATTGGTAATAGATCAGAAGATAATTCATATAGTTCAACATATTGTAGTCTGTTTGAAAGATAGCCTTTTGGTAGATTTTAAGATTGGTCTTGGAAACAGTAATATTCTAATTTGTGTAATGATATATCATGGTCAAGTGTATCAAAGGCCTTTGACAAGTATAAGTAAATATTAATGGGAATTAGGCTTTGTCCATGTCAGTGATGATTCTTTCTACTAATTCAAGTACTGCCAACTCAGTTGAAACAAAAGATCAGAAACCACATTGACTTACAAAAATATTTTGTGATTTTACTAAGTGTTCATAAATCTGATTATGCATAAGTTTTTCAAAGACCTTTGACACACTTGGCAAGATGGGGAAAGGGCGATAATTTTCAAATTTGAAATTTTTATCTTTTTTATATACTGGAACAACTTTTGTGACCTTAAGTCTATCTGGAAATATACCGGTATGAACAAATGGCTGTACCAGATGGCGCACTCCAACAGATATGACCGAAGTGTGTTGTACAGCTAAGCCGGAGATAACACAAAGTATGCCGGAGTCAATATGGAGGTTCCCGGAGATCGGCGGAGTCTACTGGGAGTCTACACGGATCAACATGGATCAACACGGATTAAATTACTCCGGGACCTCCGGCATAAAAAATTAAACATGTTTAATTGCCCCGGACAATGCCGGAAATAAACTCGAGGTCTACACGGTATTACCCGGAGTATGCCGGAGTGATACTCCGGGATGCTCCAGTGTCTGATCTGACTATGTGTGAAGGGGGTTTGAGGTTTGCCGGGGGCCTCTCCCTTATTTTAATGTATTCGCATGTGCGCAGTGACACATCTATGTAGGTCTACGCTAAAACAGAAGCAAATGTCCGTGGAAATTGCCACATAACTCGGCGAATTTTCAGAAAGGTATTCTATGACATTCTGGCTTTTATTTAATGCATACTTTGTGAAAATTGATCAACTTTTGACGATGTTATGCGCTCCAGTCATCGTGGTTAGCGAACGTCGCTTTGATAATGTCAGACTGTCAAATGGCCTCCTCCAGCCGCCTTTGTTGCACATCTTATGTGCTTTAGTTCATATTTGAAATGTTTCAATAATTTACTCGATAATGTGTCAATGCCACAGCTGCTTTTAGCTTTTAAGCCATCTATAGTTTTAATGATATTATTTTCATTTAATATAAGATAAGATAAAACTTTATTTATAGTCGGAGGTGTAAAATAAAGTTTCATGTTATCTTAATAATGTGCAACATTGGACTAAAATCAAAATTGACAGGAACAGAGTTCACTAAGTAATTTTTGAATAATTTGTTATTTGGGGTTCTGATTTTTAAGTCCTCAAACCTACTAAAATATAGCAATCTATGTGCGCTGCATGACTTCACGTTCTGCTACAGAGCTGAAAATAGTAACCTTCCAATGCACTTTCTGAACCTTATAAAATCTTTAAGAGTTAATAATCCAATTTACCCAACTAGGCAACATTTTACATTTCAAACAACCTTGATTAGGCATGAATTTGCAAGACAAAGTATCAGTTTTTGTTACCCACTTATCTTCAACCATATGTCCCTAAATATAAGAGATGAAATCTATACACACAGCCATGAAGGTTATCATACACAGAGATTAATGTTTAACACCATATTGTTATGTTTGTGGAAGAAATTCTTAATTTACACAATTATTCTGACTCCTTCCTTTCTTTTTATATCAATTAATGGCTGTAAAAGATACCAGTATTTCCAACCTAAATCTTTATTGAAAAAAAAAGTAATCATCTTTTCTTATTTTTTAGTTGTCCATATCTATCTTGTCATCATGTGAGTGATATTTATCAAATAAAACTGTTAGATGAATTCAATCTCTACAAGTGAACAGGTGCACTTTGTAATGTGCAATATCCAGTTCTTATGATGTTATTCTACTTATAAGTTACTCCAATTTAATTCAGTTTTTTTATGGCGGTCTTGCGTGAGTGGCACTTCAATGATGCCTTGTGAGACCAATTATATATATATATATATATATATATATATATATATATATATATATATATATATATATACATATTTATATATATTTCCAAAGGAATGACAATATCCCCTAATGACACTGTTTTTTTCTCTGTATGTATATGGTGAATAAACACTTAAACTGGACTTGAACTTGAGATATGAGATATGTACACCCTCAAATGTTATGTACAACTCGGCCTATTGGCATCGTTGTACATTGACATTTTCGGGTGTACATATCTTCCATGTCTCACATGTAACCACTGTATAATTGTCTAATGTACACCTGAAAATGTAAATGTACAATGAGGCCGCTAACCACCCTCCTGGAACTTTTTAAAAATGCAAATCCTGATCTAAACCATTATCATGACCACTCTGCAAAAATTACTTAAAATTTTATCACAATATATTAAATAATATTAACCATAATATACATTTTATGAAATGTTACTTTTTATATTTTGAAGTGATCTCAATTATCGGAAAACTTTGTCCCAATCTTCTTTCATCAAGCTAAGCCGGTCCTAATAGTAATTTTTAGCTTTAAATATTTAAGAAAAGCTTTTGATTATTTACCTGAGAAGAAATGAAACAATTTTCAGTTATTTTATAAAACATTAAAATTGGTTTGCAGGTCCATTGACCATGGCCATTGGTTTGCCTGGAAATGTGTTCTTTCTCAGGCTAAGTGCTCAGACCCCAATAAAAGTTGCACAGCCGTATTCGCGTCAGCAAAATATTGCATGTATCAAATTGAATGCCAAATTCCTTCAGTCCCAAATGGTTGGGTCAGGCTGGAATACCCTGACAGAGACAGTGTAACTATCTACTGTAATGAAAACTTCGCTTTAGAAGATCCTACTAAAAACAATGTGACATGTTCTGGCAACCAGTGGATTTCTCCAATCCCAAAATGCCTACCAGCTCTTCAAGTTGTAGAAGGAGACCAAATCTGCACGGGAAACAGACCATGGGAATGGAGCCGAAGACATTATTTTATGGTTGACAAGAATGAAGCTACCTGTACAATAATCACCCAAACTGCTGCTGTGAAAATTGCCAGTGGACGAATCACACATGTATCTGTTGTGATCAATAACTCAACTTGTGACCAAATTCGTCACAGAATTCAGGTTAGTGCAGCTTTTGAGTTCACATCAGGAGTGGAAGCTCAATTCATCATGTGTAGTCCTGTTGCTTCAGTGCAATCTATGGGGAAGTGCGAGTTCCTCTGCCAGTCTGGGAATGTTGCTCTACTTCAGGTTATACCTGCAGATGGTAGCAGTATATCCATATGTGAAGTTTATTGTAAATAGCTTTGCAGAGTTCCCATGTAATTACAATCTTCTATCTTGGCAACTGTTTGTGAGCTTGAAAATATTTGCTTTTATTGTTTTCTTTGGAGCGTTTACACTGTACCTTGTCTTACTTATGGTTCAAATAAAAAGAGCTGTAACCACAGAAAAGCTTTGTATTCATTTTCTGAAGTTCTATCTACAGATCATCTGGAACAATGGAGGCCCATCCAGATGGAAAAAGATAAATCTCTTGTATCCTCATGTATCCTCAAGTGCCGAATAAGGTTTTATTCTGTAGTTTTGTTAGCTAAATTAAATATATATTGTAATTATGCATCGCAGAACATTTTTACTGTGCAAAAGCTCTTCGAAATTTTTAACAAAATTTTATCATTTGTTATGACTTCACAATAGACAATTACTATGTGATGAATGTATTTGTGTCATTCATTGTCAAAATATATTCAGGAAATTTGTGCAGACACGTTAAATGGACAATTACCTTTCTGTTACCATATTTGAACTGTAAACCAATACTGATAGATTAAATGCAATAATCAATTTCTAAATGCAATCTATGTCTTTGTCTCAATGCTACTGGTTTCAAGTTAAATCATTTTATATGACCAGATGGCAGAGACAACATAATGACGAGATGATAAGGCTTCGAGTCCACACCATAATACACACTTACATGTACCTTCACTTACCTCAGCTTCAACACTCAGTATAAGGCATTACCATAATACCATAAAGTCTTATGCTATCGACATCCAGTTTGCATGAAGTATGTCAGTCATAATCAGTGCTGGGCTGTTTTAGTGAAGAAAATGTGCTGTGCCTAAATCTGTGAAGACACAATAACACAACATTTCATTTTGGGTTTACAAGGAACTTTTGTCTACCCAGATAACATGCAGACATTGGGCCACAGTAAGTTATAGGTTGGCAATGTCATAGTGCATGAGTGCCCAGCTGAGGGCCAAGCCTTGGAAATCTAGCTTTAAATATAATTTTAAACTCTGATGATGTTCCACCTTGGGCCATTAGTTAAACAGGTGTTACCGCAAAATACCTAATCAAGCCATTAACTAATTGCAATCTGGTATTCTGTAAATATTCTTGTATTTCATATTCAGTATTCTGTACATATTCTGCAGTGGAACCTCAACTGTAGAACACATTTTGGTGGCATGTACTGACTTTACCACTGTCAGATCTATAGATTTTGTATTGCTGGCTACATGAAGGAAGTTTTTGCAACGATAGACCCTAGTGCTATCATAGATTTTCTAAAGGCCATCAATATTCTCCACTAGATTTTTACCTTTCACGGTCATTACATATTCTGACATATTCTGTATCATTTATTCACACTTAATGTTTGCAGCAAAATTGTAAATATAATAAGTATTATTAATCAGCCATTGATTTCCAGTTAAGGAATATCGTTATTATAGAAAAATTCATAACACTCAACATCTGCTGTAATTCGAAGATCAAACCAGCATGATATACCGTGTCGATTGCTTTTGCGAAATCTAAAAATACCGTGCATACATCATTTTTGGTTCTGATCTGATTCATCAATTTCATGTGTGGTGTGAAGAAAATTTCTGGACCTCAATGTACAAAAACCAAAGAGGTAATTAAGGATTTACGGAGAACTCCTATAAATGGACCTGCCATTTTAATCAACAGTGAATGTGTTGAAAATGTTAAAGAATTCAAATATTTGGTTTAATTATCAATGAAAGATTGAAATGGTCTTCAAATGTACAAAGTCAATTAATGAAAGCTAGACAAAGAATGTTTTTCTTACAAAAGTTAAGGCATGTGATTGTTACACTACATTGACACTCTTCTAACAGTGTAGTACAGTCAATTATCTCTTTCAGTATTTTTTCATGGTAGTATTACCAAAAGAGAACTGCCCTCGAAGGTCCTGGGCCTCCATGCGGCGAGGGTGGAAACACTTGGGGTGAAGTCCTCTATCCCCAGTGGCTAAAACAGGACAGTGCGCATTGCACAAGCTACTCCAGCTATCCAACGCAGACACTTATTGATTTTTTGCATGCTTCTGGTTTCTACTACCAACTATGGATGATCAATCTTACCCTAGAGAGCCTCTACGTAGCCCACTCAGGTGCTGATGAGGCGTTAAACAATAACACTACCTACTACCTACCTACCAAAAGAGAACAAAAGTCACTTGAAGGGCTTATTGTTTCAGATCAGCGAATCGGTTTCAGAAACATTACATCACTGTATCTACTAGCCCGTTTTTAAGAAAACCTAGTATAAGGAGCAACCCCATACACCCTCTATGTCAATATTTTACTTGTCTACCATCAGGAAATAGACTTGAGAGCTGTATACTGTCAAACTAGCCACTTTCGCTCAATCTTTATACCAGCTGCTTTGAGATTACTGAAAAAAAACAACTATATAGTGTCCACACGGTTATCATCATGAAGAAAAGTCGACATTGTAGGCATAACAGAATTTCAGATGTATAATATAAATTTCATTTCTATAAAGTTGTCGTTATCGTTATATGTTGAATATGTCAGCAAGTTGTCAGCCAGTGAAGATGCAGCATGTTTCAAAATATAGTTACTGATATTATCTTTTAAGATTAAAAGGACATCTTTCACTGGTTCACTATCAAATTCAACATTGTTCAGTCAGGATTCAGTAACATAATGAAATTCTGGAACAGTAAAAGCGTTGGCTTGTGGAGGTAAACTTGACTAGCTTGGCAAGAAATTACGAAATAATTCTGCTTTTTCAGCATCTGGGGTGTAGATCACATTGTTGTTAATAATGGTGGGAATCGGTCTCTTAATTTTATTTCCACATATATACCCCCAATATTTATTTGGTGATAAATTAATACAATTTAACAAATGCAACTGCTTGTCACAAAAGCTGGCATTCAAAATCTCATTGTGAACAATTTTTCTCTAATAACCGCGTAAAGTCTTGTGTATTGGACGCCTGGTTAAAACGTCGAACCCATTTTGTTTCGTTGCAGTATACAGCTCTCAGTCTATCTCACACAAGGTGTCATCCGTGGCTTATCCTTGGACATATTTTGATGACCCTATTGAGTATATACTATATACAGAGACCAAGTACATCTGAGGTAAAACACTTGACAGTTTCATTGTTGAACTTCAACGTTCCAGTTTTGAACTTCGAAGTTCCAGGACATACAGACTCTCCTAGTCAGCATCGGTGTAATGCCATACTTCTCTAAGATAGGTTTTCTGGGTTTGTGTTTTCAACAAAATTGAGCAAAAATGAGGAGATGATGAAGATTATCAATTGTGGGCAACACCCCAGCATTAATTACTAAGCCAGGACTATCTGTAATAACATCCTATAGATAGACAGAATGGTCTGTGTAATGTGTGGGTACATCTATTAATTGATATATTGATTATTCGTTATGACAAGATCTTTGAGTTTGGTCCCCAGCTCACTTATAAGCCTATCATCATTTAATTCGACACATCGGTCATTGAGATCACTGAGTGGAATGATATGATCACAACTGATGTACAAAGCAATATCGATTGAGTTTTGGAGACTGATAAGAAATTTTCGTTTTCAGCATTTTGCCTGAGGGTCTTAAGCAACAGATTAAAATGATTTTCTTATCTAATATTTTACCTGAATCCAAACCGTTTCTGAACCATTCGATTTCAGGTCGGGACGGTGTAAGGTGGCCAGTTTAGTGTTCACCAAGTGCCAGACTCCTCCTCCATGGCAATTTTAATCCCTGCAATATATATTGTTCCCTTGGAATATTAATTAAATTCATCTGAAATTGACTGCATGGTCAAGCAAAGTTTTAGCTAAGGCAATTACATCAAAATTTAATCCCTATTCTAATGTGCTGGATAATTCATCAAATCGGGAGGACTGAGATTCAATGTCCAGAAGCGTCTACCCTCCACAAAATTTCTATTTTCATCATTCATGGCAATACAATGGTTAACTGCAAAAACTAAATACAAACATCGAGAGTGCAATCTTCACATTGAAATATACTGTCAAATAGAACTGAGTAAGCTTGATACCAGTTTGAATGCATGAATGAATGAATATAACAGCAAAGATAGCAACTATACCAAAATACAAAACATTTCATGCACAAGCATGGCAACATTTAAAACATAGGTAGGCTGTCATAACAAAATTTGGGCCAACTTTGAGAGTAAAGTTGCGTACTTTTATCACATAGAACTTACATTTGTTCTATCTTTCCAATGTTAATTTTCTGCCCTCTTTGCTTTGTCATCATCATGGTCGGCTGTTATTGTCACATTCACCTGTTGCTATAGTGACTAAGTCACAATGTAACCATATATATTCATTTATATATCCTCAGATTATATAATCAAATATATATCAACAATAGAAGTGGTGAACTGAGTTGACCTCTGAGTGGATTGCTTTGTAACACCATCAGAACAATGGCAATTGTGATGTCACAATTGCATAGTTTGGTTCAGAATGAGGCTTGATAATGAGATTCTGCTTGAGAAACAGCACTAATGAAAACATAAAAAACTGTATATTATTTATTAATGGGAGGTGTTATTGTTACATAGATAATATGATTTCTGTCAACTTTGCACTGATATATGAGCTTTTAATATAATGAAAAAATATCACCAAAAATGGAGTAGACAGTTTTATTGAAGATTACAAAAGTCCAAACTTGAGTGGCATTGATTGCGAGGTGGTCTTAAATAGTTGTATTATGGTGATGTTCCACTGTACTGAAAATGAAAAAAATGTCATTTCAAATATAGAATAATTTATCCTTTTGAATTGTAATCATCCGCTTGTAGAATAGAATCATTTGGAATGAAGGTAATTGTTGAATGTAAGTAAATGTATTAAAAAATACCAATAATTTACCATCACAAGATTGTGTAAATTCTTTGTCAAAGCTGTTTCACATCACCAATAATTATGGTCATGAACTTCTGAGATAACTTCATTAATGTAAAGCAAAGCAAACAACATGTTGTTCCTAGACTTCTAAG
>OW028586.1:9329289-9386789 GCA_932294295.1 Alitta virens
AGTACATATATTAAACAAGACCTTAGCCATCCAGTGGCTAGCATGTTTGGCGGATGATCAATACTCAAATGTATGGTACTTCCTGTTCTGCTATATGTAGATGTTGACATAAATGTGTACATACATATTCAATTGACATTTATGTAGCCAATTCTGCAACAAATTATTGATATGGTTAACTAAGTTAACTACTTCTAGTAGTTTTATCACTTAAGGAAAAAAGTCTTTGGACACCCCAAGATCTGCCATAATTACCCAGTCTGAATAGTCAAATGCAATGTATATCAATTGTAATACGTCTAGAGAATACATAATAACCAAAAGTGTCAGCCAAGGAAACCAGTATGTCGCAAAATTGAAAGTTATTAGGAGAAGGACCATGATGGAGGTCGTCAGCTGCAAGTATGAACTTCATTTCTAGATACATGCTGTCCTCAAATGCACTCAAAATCGATGTAATATGAAAGCCTTAAGGCAGCAGGTAAACTATCAGGTCTTAATCAACACTTTGTTCGCTCTTTAACTATGTTATGTCTGCAAGGTATTTGTCTATCACCAAGTGCCCTATATTTTTGGATTAGAGGGCATTCAATGCAAAAAACCTCTAACTATGGGACCTAGAAAAGAGCTTGCATATGAAATAAGACTCAAAATTGAAGTATTAAGGGATGAGGGCTACAGCTGCAGAGGTATTGCCAAAAAACTGGGCATTCCTAAGAGCACAGTTGCATACACGCTGCAAAGACTTGATGAAAGTGGTACAAATAAGGACAGAGAAAGAAGTGGGAGACCCAGGGTAACAAGTCCAACACTTGACAAGTACCTGAGGGTGAACAGCTTACGAGATAGAAAGCTCAGTCCACAACTACGAGCCCAAATCAACTTCTACTGTACAAAGACGACTGAGGGATGCTGGTCTAAAAGGTCGCATTTCTGCAAGAAAACCATTGTTAAGACCTGTGAATAAGAAGAAGAGACTGTCCTGGGCAAAAGAACATAGAAATTTGATCGAAGAAGAGTGGTGCAAGGTGCTTTGGACTGATGAATCGAAGTTCGAAATCTATGGTTCATGTAGGAGGACTTACGTGCGCTGCCGTGTGGGAGAACGGATGCTGCCACAGTGTGTAACACCAACAGTCAAATATGGAGGAGGAAATATGGTTTGGGGGAGTTTTGCTGGTGGAAAAGTTGGAGATCTGCACAGAATAGTGGGCATTCTGAACCAAAAAGGATATCACAGCATCCTTCAGCGACATGCACTACCATCTGGGAAAAGGCTGGTTGGTAAAGGATTCATTTTGCAACAAGATAACGAACCTAAACATTAATCCCACTACTGTCAAAACTATTTGAAGAAGAAAGAGAAGGAAAAAGAGCTTAAGATCATGACATGGCCACCACAATCGCCCGATCTTAACCCTATCGAGTTAGTTTGGGATGAGATGAACAGAAGAGTGAAGGCAAAGCAGCCAACAAGTGCAGATCACCTCTGGACACTTCTGCAAGAAAGCTGGACTAAAATGACAGAAAAATATTTGATGTAACTTGTGAAAAGAATGCTTCTAATTTGCTCTGCTGTGATAGCTGCCAGGGCAGTTACTTCGATGAGTCCAAAATCTAATGTAAAATACCAAATAAATACAGTTAGGTCATGATTTTTGTGTGAGTTTTCTTTGTTTTGATGTTGTCTCTCACTGTGATATGTTATAAATGTATTAGGTGTTGTATAAATGTATTAGGAAATCTTAGGGTGTCCAAACACTTTTGACTGGTAGTGTACATATACAATTAACAACTGGTCTTAATGATTGAATGGTCTTCATTACAATAGCAATGACAGTGTCAGGATCAAACTTTATTTGTTTTTGTTGCAAGGTGGTCTTCATATCATTGATGTGGTCTTAGATTGGGGCTCCACTGCACTAACTACGTCAGAACTGAGCTCATATTGCTAATTATAGTCAACTGAATAATTTATTTTGAACTAAAGGTTGAATCAAGTTAATTTTTCTTCAAAACCGATGTGTCCTGTTTGTGAGACAGATACGCATAAAAAAATTATTTTGGAAGAAGGTAATGCTTAATTTTCATTATGGCATCTCAATGTTGGCTTGAATGTTTTTTCACATAACGAATAGACTGACAGTGTACATTCATGAAATTGAGAAATTTCTCAGCTTTAAACCTTGAAACGCGAGATATTTTCAACATATTGTGCATATTTCAAAACCTTAATTCCCAAATGGCTAGAGAAATGTTACTGCAATACCTTTAATGTAATGACAATTGAATTTATTGTATTATAGAAATGACATTGATTCATTGAGATATGGTTCAAATTGCAAATGGATCTAATGTTGCTTACCAATCAGCATTGGTTCATTGTTTGCCCATAAACATTGGTATGATGTTAAGTTGCCATTGCTGGTTCAACATTTGGAACTGCTGTTTCAATATTGATCAGTGTTGATTTGATGTCCTATATTATTAGTCATCAATGCAATTAACATTGACAGGTCGCCGCTGAAATGGCATTGCAAAGACCTGCTGAACCAACAGTTGTAGGTAAATACTGAATCAACATCGGTTTGAAATTAATTGAATTAACATTGAAAAGGTCAATACTGAAGCAGCACAGCGAAGACATTGGTTGAATCAACATTAACCGGCCAATGTTGAATCGACATTGCAAAGACATTGATTGGATCAATATTGGCAGGTCAATGCTGAAACAACATTGCAGAGACATTGACAGTATCAACATTTATATACCAATGTTGATTCAATATTGAAAATGTGTTGGTTGATATATCAGTCTGTTTTCTACAGGTCATCAGTATTGATCCAGCGTAGTGTGCCCACTGGGTCATTTAAAATTGTTTCTGTAGAACTTTTGTTACTTTCAGATGAAGACAGTTCTGAGTGAATTTGCATTACTAATTACCTTCCAAAATGAAAATATTTGTGTGTTGACTGCTAGGATGGAATGTATACCAAACCAAGCTCTGGATTGCAATAACATACAGGCAGTGACTGGACTTTGGACAAAGGTAAGAGTACATGCATGGACACACCATGGTGCAGGTAATATGCAAAGAAGGAAATAGAGACATCCAAAAATCCCAATGTACAACGAGTCTGCGGGCATGCACCCTCCTGCCAGAACTAACAAGTAAACTCTATTCTGAAAAAAAAATTATTACCTACACCAGAATACTTCACCATGTTATCATCCTCAAATTTGTATTGAATATTCTGTTAATACAATAATTGGATACATCATGTCATGCACAAATTATAAATATAACAATAAATATTTATTTTCGTTGGTTGCGTACAGTTTGTCATGTGTCAACATTATTATTACATAACATTTCTAGGATATTTCGGAAAATTAGCACAATAATTTATTATCTTATAACAGCGTTAGTTTTCTATCTGAAAAAAAAAACAGTTCCTGTTTTTGACACTGTTAATGCTGCAATGCAGTGGATGATTCGACCGCCACAGATTAAGTATATACAGATGGGTCACTGTTTAGTGCCAACATCTCCAATATCCCCACTTCCTGTAACCCTCTGCTAGTATGTTTGCCAACTGCTTGAATACTTTGACAGCAGAGGATCTATCACTGGCTAAAGCGCAAACATAAAAAAAAGATATGAATCCTCAGTTAAAAAATTATCATGACATCTCTGTAAAACATTTTGAATTTTATCAATATATGAAATAATAGTGACAACAATATATATTTATTAAATGTTACTAATCTTTATTATGAAGTGACTTCAATTGTGAGAAAATTTGATCCCAACTTTGGTCATCAAGCTGAGCTGGTCGGAATAGTAATTAATTTGTAGCTTTGAAAATACAAAGCAGAGCATTTAATTATTTACTGAAGAAGAATTGAATAAATTAAACTTAATATTTCATAAACCATTCAAATTGAATTGCAGGTCTATCAACCATGGCTTCTGGACTTTCCGAAAATGCCATCTCTCTCTGGGTAAGTGCACAGATGGTGATAAAAGGTGCAAAGCCACATCAGTGATAGATTATGCAAACTATTGCATGTATCACATTGAATGCGCAATTCCATCAGTCCCAAATGGTTGGGTCAGGCTGGAATACCCTGATCGAGATAGTGTGACGATCCACTGCAATGAGAGCTTTGCTCTAGAAGACCCTGCGAAAAACTATGTGACATGTTCTGGCAACCAGTGGACTTCTCCGATCCCAGAATGCCTACCAGCTCTTCAAATTATAGAAGGTGAACAAATCTGCACGGTAAACAGACCATGGGAATGGAGCCGAAGACATCATTTATGTGAAGTTTATTGTAAATAGCTTTGCAGATTTGCCATGTAATTACAATCTTTTATCTTGGCAACTTTTTGTGAGCTTTAAAATATTTGCTTTTATTGTTTTCTGTAGCGTTTACACTGTACCTTGTCTTACTTATGGTTCAAATAAAAAGAGCTGTAACCACAGAAAAGCTTTGTATTCTACAGATCACCTGGAAGAATGGAGGTCCATCCAGATGGAAAAAGATAAATCCCTTGTGTATCCAGAATTCTTTCAAGAAACGCCTCATCGAAACAAAGAAACATATAGTACCCTAGCAAATGTTAAATCAGTATCCTCTTGTGCCGAGTAAGGTTTATTCTGTAGCATTAATTAGCTTTAAAACAATGTTTGGTTCTGTTGGCTGAAGTAAATATAAGTTGTAATTATGCATCACTGAACATTTTGACTGCAAAATCTATTGAACAAAATGTAATCCTTTTTCATGACCTTACAATAGACAATTACTATGTGATGAATGTATTTGTGTCATTCATTGTCAAAATATATTCAGGAAATTTGTGTGCAGACACGTTAAGTGGACAATTCCCAAGCATTAGCTATTAGAGCCCCTTTATTGTCACATTACGAACAGGCATGAACAGTCAAGGCCCTTTGATTGACACATTATAAACAAGAACTAGCCATTAAGGCCCCTTTTACCGACCGGTCGAGTCTATGTTGGATGGCTGTTTCATCCTTCGTCTCATTGCCATGGTCCCTACCTGTCCTAATTAGCCCAACTGGTGCAGAAATACAGGACATAAAGCCCTAATCCACCACCACCACACCCCTTTTACCGTCACATTATGGACAGGTATCAACCATAAGGGCCCCTTTATTGACACATTATAGGCTGGCACCAGTCATCATCACCAAATTATTGACAGGAATCAGCCTTTAAGGCCCCTTTAGAATAGCATAAAAAGGCATAAGCCAGGAAGGCCCCCATTATCAACACATTATTATTTAGTCCTCAAGGCCCCTTGATTGACACACATCAACCATTAGGGCCCCTTTATTCACACATTCTGACAGGTACCAGCTATTAAGGCCCTTTATTGACAGGCGAGAGCATTATAGATAGGCATCAGACTGCGGTTATTGACACATTATAGATAGGCATTGTTGAATCCAGAAATCCAAGTTAGCTGTGTATGCAATGTTATGTGTCAGTGAGATTTTGTTCTGGTCAAATGGTGCATTTTAAAAAAGAAATTTCGAACTGTAAACAAATACTGATAGATTAAATGCAATAACCATTGTCTAATACAATAACCTATGTCCTATGTCTAAAATTGTCTATGTCTTTGTCTCTATAATACTGGTTTCAAGCTTAGTCATTTTATGTGACCAGATGCCAGAGACAGAACATAATGATGAGATAAGGCTATGAGTCCACACCATAATACACAATTACATGTACCTTCACTTGCCTCAGCTTCAACACTCAGTACAAAGCATTACCATAATACCATAAAGTCTCATGCTATCGACATCCAGTTTGCATGAAGCTCATGAAGAGCGCCACAAGGGAGAATAGCTGAATATTTCAGTCATGAGAGATCAGGGCGGATCCGGAGGAGAATTTTACATTGCAATTATAGCCTTCAGTCAAGGAGAGGCACAGGCAGTTTCATGACGGCACCCCCTCCCCCCTCCGGTTTGAACTACTGGATCCGCCGCTGCAGAATGTTGCAAAGTTATTGTCGTAGAGGTAAGGTCATCGTGGATATTATTATAGACCTAAACATTGAATAATTAATTAATTTGTATATTTTCAATTTTATGCAAACATATGGCATAAATAATAAATTTAGGCTTACATTGTAAACCACCCCGTTTGAATAGGAAATTCTTTATTGATAGAAACAGATGCAACTGTGATTTCATTGTTATTTTTGTGGCTTTTTTTTTATTGACAATAAATACTCAATGCAGCATGAACAATGAATCAATCACACACACAAATTGGAACAGAATAACCTCACAATTAAGACCACACATTATATGAAGTGCTGCAATATTTTCTGGTTTTAAAGAGAAAGATGTGTAGCAGCTGAATGGTTAACATCCTGACTGGTTCCTCTTAAGGTTCTGGGTTCTATCCAGGGCCCAGCCACTCTTTAAGAGCTAAATCTCAGCCGGATGCATTGGTCGCATGAGACAAAAATGGTAGTGCTTGGTACTCGGTGTTTATACTGGACAAGTAAGAGACTTCATGGGGTATACACATATGTATAACATGGTTTGGAATAAATGAATGAATGAATGAATATAACAGCAAAGATAGCAACTAGTCCGAAGTTGAGCATTTGTTGAGTGGCATTGATTGCGAGGTAATCTTGAATGGTATTAAGGTGATGCTTCGCTGTACCTGTTGAATTTTAATCATCCGCTTGTATTGGATTCACATAGTGGAAGCTCAGGATCAATATTAATCCCAAACATCTGAACAATAAAGCATCTAAAGGATCTCCTGATTCGCCAGACTTGAGAATCTTGGTGAACACGGTCTAATCGGTGTACGCACGGAATAGAATCATTTGGAAAAAGGTAAATGTTAGATGTCAAGTAAATGTATTGAATATTACAAATAATTTACCGTCACAAGATTGTGTAAATTCTTCGTAAAAGCTATTTGTCATCTCTGAAATTATTGTCATAAACTTCTGAGGTAATTTCATTAGAGTACCTAGCATATTAGTGGTGACGAAGTGAGTTGGGCAGAACTGAAAATAACTTCTGACATAGTCCTCATGTGATGTAGATCATTGCTTCGTTTTGTTTTTAAAAAGTAAACCAACTGTCTAAAAGCTCTTGAATTTGCTCAGTCAGCCCTGGGTTTTGACCAACAGAGAGATTTTCCTAAAATGTTGATTACTCTGTTTTATAAACAGTCAAGGTAGGCTGGAGATATTCAAGGGTCTCTCACGGCTTAAATCTACCAACAATAACAACTAATAAGACGTGGCAGAGGAACTTTGAAAGACTGAACAATTTTGCATTGTTCGCCAGTGTAACCATTAAGAAAAGAAAAGCTTAGGCGCAGTTATGAGGACTTTAGTTATCGGTCCATCAATCCCTTGTGGACTTAATAATTTTCTTTGTGTTGATGTTACAGTACATCAACCTAAGGAGACTCCATAAGATATAAGATAATATATACTTTATTTATCATTAAAAAAAAAAATTCGTTTTGTACAACATTCAGTGTCAGGTCATTCATACAGAAAACACACACAAAACACCACATATGTATGAGTTTAATTATGGTTACCTATATTCAGCAAGTACAGATCACATTGACGTATAAGAAAAGCCATGTGCATAGCTAATAAAATCTTCAATTTCCCACACTGACACAATCATATTGTCATCGAAGGCACAATAGTCTGCTGCTTCAGGTAAAATCTTGTTGTTGATTTTGAAAAGTTCAGTATAACAATTCTGCCATATATTAGATATTCTGTGCACCATACACATTGTCAATGTTCACAGCTAAAGGAACCTTTGAGTTATTTGCGTTCCTTACATCTCTCCAGAATTTGTTGTGTTGTTTATTAAGCATACTTTTAGTGATGCTTACAGTGCCTCAGAGCATATTTAAATCGGGTTCGTGAGCTCTTCATGAGTTCACATACTGGACCAACCCGAGGCCGACCAGCGTCCACTCACAATAAGAAACTCTGTCGCGATGCATCATACCAGTCTTTCACATTGTTTTTCCATCCAGAATTTTGTCCTGCTTGTTCTTGATATCAGGATTGACACTTTGGAGTGCATAAAAACAACGTCATTATATAACTTATCGATCATATTTCTATGAATAGGATCAGAACACATTGAGTCTCTACAGTGAACAACATCAGGTAGTTCAATTTTGCACAGGTTCCTTTCTGTAAATCGTTCTCCTTGACACTTGGCAAGTTCCAATTTGTATATCCGGCAAAAACGGAGTCTTCCTGCTCCTGTCCAAATTAGGATAGAGAAGCAAGTCCAGATTAATCAGAATGGGTCTGTGGTCAGTCAAGGTCACCCCATAGTCAACGCACATGGACACAATGCTATTTAATGATAGAAAAATTATACTCCCGCAGTTTTCAAGGTTTAAATCAATGCAACCAAATTTGTCAAATTGAAAATTGTTACATTTGTCAATAAACCTATCAATGTTTTCTGCTTATTCATTACTAACCTTTGACCTGTGATCCTCTTTTTGTAACTTTAACAGGTACACCTGCTTCCATGTTATTGTTATATAATGGATCATGTTTACAATATGTTTAAGTTTGTCACTGTCTTCGTCATTTTTGCTTACCCATCCTACTCAATTATATCATTATTATTTTTATTATTCATGTATGTTTTTTTTTTTTTTTCTTCTTCTTGTTTTTGTTTCACAAAGGGTGGCCCCATTTAGCGACCTTGGTATTTTGGGGTATCCCAGACAAGTTATTTTTTATGCCGAATAAACCAGTCTATGAGTCTGAGTCTATTGTTTAAATCCACAGAGAATCAATCCAGGATAGAATCAATCCAGGATTTGGTATCCCAGCTGTCACTCACACAAGTGAAAGTAGAATCATTTAAAAATTGACATCTGCGATGAGCAGACCAGTGTCCATGCACAGACCATTAAGACGGTCACTCATATAAGTATGGCTAGCTTGTGCGATATCCAGGGAGAAGGGGAGGATGATCTGGTCACCTCAGAGCTGGTACCTGGTCCTCCCAAACGCCGTTTGGGACTGTCCAGATGACTTCGGATGAATATGAATAGACTATGTTGTAATGTTATGATGTCTTTCAGATGAATACAGGTCGGCGACTTCTGCTTGCATTTGCAATCCTAATTTCCCTCCAAAACAAAAACATTGTTTTGACTGCTAAGATGGAATGCATAAAATACCATGTTTTGGATGGCTATAATGACAATGAACAGTCAGGTAGTGAATGGACTCATGACAAATGTGAGAGGACATGCATGGACACACCGTGGTGCAGGTAATTCAATTCTGGGCACTCCTCTATGGGTCTTACTGAAAGTGAAAATAAACATATTGTAGACTTGCAAACTAAACTAAGTTCCCAGTTCTAGTTCCAAGTCAGCTACCAGCCACCTACCAGTGAAGTCAGTTCCCAGTTCTAGTTCCCAGTCAGCTATGAGTCAGTTCCCAGAAAATTGAAGTCAGCTCCGAGTTCTGGTTCCCAGTCAGTTCCCAGAAGATGATCTGGGCAAATGCTTGGTTTTTGGCAAATTAGCTATACAGTAAGCATGCACCAATGTTTGTTTGTTGGGAGCTGAGTTTACTTTACTTGTAGCTGACTGGTAGCTGACTGGGAACTGGAATCGTGGAACTGACTTCATGGATCTTAGCTGAGGAACTGCCTCAAGTCCTTAACCAATCGGATTCCTGGATTCACATTATGTCAGCTGGAGTTTAGTTTCCAAGTGTATGTAAATTGTGACAAAGTGAGGACATTTCATCCAAATACTCTATTTCTATTGATTAATAGACTAAAAGAGGTTAAAAATGGTTATCTTTTAATGAGGGAGCAAATAATATTTTGTCAAGTTCCATAAACTAGTTCAAACTGATTGCAGGTCGTTCGACTATGGCATATGGGCAAAACAGACGTGTAACCTTTCTCAGGGTAAGTGCTCAGACACTGGAAAACATTGCAGAACCTCAACAGGGACAAATGTGAGCCATTGCGCGTATCAAATTGAATGCGCAATTCCGTCAGTCCCAAATGGTTGGGTCTGGCTGGAATACCCTGATCGAGACAGTGTGACGATCCACTGCGATGAGACTTTTGCTCTAGAAGACCCTGCGAAAAACTATGTGACATGTTCTGGCAACCAGTGGACTTCTCCGATCCCAGAATGCCTACCAGCTCTTCAAGTTATAGAAGGAGACCAAATCTGCATGAGAAACGGGTCATGGGAATGGAGTCGAAGGCATTATTATATGATTGACAAGAATGAAGCTACCTGTTCAATGATCAAACAAAGCGCTGTTGTCAAAGTTGTTAGTGGTCGAATGACTCATGTCTCTATTGTTTACAATAGCTCTACTTGTGATACTATTCGCAACAGAATCCAGGTTCTTGCAGCTTCAGAGTTCACAACAGGAGTGCACATTCCAGCTATATGCAGTCCTGTTGCTTCAGTGCTGCCTGTGGGGAAGTGTGAGTTCATATGCCAGTCTGGGAATGTTGCCCTACTTCAGATAACAAATTTGAATGGTAATGGTATATCTATTTGTGAAGTATATATCAACTAATACCACACAGAGTACGGTGTATTAAAAAAATTCCTTTTTCTGATTGAAATATTCCTGATAGACAGCAGCTTCAAAACTGATGTAGTTTGTTTAATTTTCATTGTCAACAGCAAATAAATTGGTCTGACCGCGGGACTGACAAATCTTGTCTTGTTTTCTCTGAGTAATGGTTTGTGAAATATAAAGAAACAAATTTAAATAAGAAATGTTCTTAAAAAAAATATCTGATAAAATGATCTGTGAGAAAGACAACCTCACTCACTTCAGTCTAAGGTACGTATCATACAGAAGTCCTCTAAAGTTCCTGAAATCTGGGCAGAAAGCTTCATTGGCCACGTAGTTAGATGTAGGCCGAAACCTGTCGGTTGTTTCCAGATGCCTCAGTGGTCTCTAGGTCTTTTCACATGCACCTGCTGAGAGGATTAGTAAATTGTGCAGTGCCCCACTTGGTCGCATCAGACAACAGGGTACCTGAATTCCTGCTGTCAACCTTCACTTAAAACTATTTGACCATTAAATAATTGGCCTGTGTTAAATAATGACTGACCTCACATACGCCCAATGTTGACAAACAACCCAGATAACAGGCTTGCCCGAAGGGAAGAGGTATACTGTCAGATCTAGATTTTATATAGCTGACTCCATGAAGGACTTCAATGCAAAGGTAGACCGTGCTGCTATTAAAAATTTCCTATCAATATTGTCCAAAAGATCTTAGTCTCCCATTCATATGCAACCAACTTTCTGCACTGTAACTGAAAATGTGGCGAATGCAAGTGTAGACTCAATTCTATCAGTGAACTAGTGGGTGGGGAGGGGGTATTTTGTCAGACTTGCTGCAAAACCCTCTGGCCCACATTTAATTGTTAAGACCCTCCCTGTAATTCAAAATTATTTGGGCAAACAATAAACTTAGGCATTGGCCTCTGCTTCCTATAACAGCAGGACATCACACAGACACTTCCATAAATCTCATGTGTGAAATGTAGTCATTTGATTGAATGCTCTATAACATGGATGTTAATTATAGATGGGTTACTGTGTGAGAAAGACAGTGTGTTGTCATCAGTATAATCATTTACATGGCATGTGCTTTGCAGATCATACAAGAAGTCATTAATAAAAATATTAAACAGAATAGGACCCATACGAGATCACTGGGGCACACCTGTTTCAAGGTTGAGCCAATCACTTTTAATGTTACCTAATTTTTGCAGCTAGCTTCTTATTCCTTAGGTAATTAAGTATAAGTTTATATGATTTGATTGATACAAACATGGAGCCACCAGAACGTTCTGGTGGCTCCATGATACAAAGAAGGAACTCATAAATACCAATCAAGCTGCACCTGCTTTCCTAAAAATAAAATCAGCAGCTGTTCCTAATAAATACCTCATTTCAATGTGCCCACATTAACTGGCCATGATACGTTGCTCATTAACAAACATTTCAATGGCTGATGTGTTGCCAATCTCAACTCTAGTAAAACGGGATCTCAGTCTCAATCCCTTATATTCTTTTCCTAATATATCCATGTCAAGGAAATTAAAGAGTTAATTTTAAAGAGTGCAGCCTGGTTTCTATTCCTAAAGACTATTTCCCAGGATTAACTGCCTTAACACAGCTATAACTTGAGAAAAAAATGACTGTGTGTTTCTACCTGAACATATATTCAACGGGCTGTCCACTTAAAGTTTTGAAGCACATTGAATAATTATAAGAACTACAATCGTCTACTCGAATAATTCGACTGCCACACTTTTTTCAAGTTGCAAAGCCTGGAAAACCTTTCCTTCAAATAAAACTTTCAAACTTCTGACATTCCCATGCATGGCCTTGTCACCAAATCTGAAACAAAAGAGTCTTTTCACTGAGCAGCCCTGAATTCAGCAAGACAAAATGACTTCTGTCTTGCTGAATTCAGGGCTCCTCTGATTACTTATTTTGCTTTTCAGACATAGAAGATAATAATTAAACTGTTCAGTAAAAATAATTTTCTCTGTGAAATAACAAATCAATTTAATGATAGGGTGTCAAATATACATTAAAAATGCACAACAAATACTGCTGCAAATAGAATTGTAGTATTCTGTTGTAGCCACCTGATGGAAATATAGAGAGATTTTCGTGAAAATCCACTAGTCCTTGCAGATGATAACAAAGTTACAGAAATTCCATCCAATTGCACTCAGACAAGGACTAAATGAGATAACCTGGATTTAGAATAATGTAAAATCCTTGGCGCTGGATGTCTTTAAATTTGACATCAATGACACGACTGGATAATGATCTGACTTGTGTCAGGTGGGTGGGTGGGTGATTAGGGCTTTACGTCCTGTATCTCTGCACCAGTTGGGCTAATTAGGACAGGCAGAGACCATGGCAATGAGACGAAGGATGAAACAGCCATCCAACTTAGGCTCGACCGGGAATCGAACCCGGGACCCAGCGGTTGGAAGCCCAGAGCGCTACCTCTGAGCTAGGCCCCCGCCCTCTGACTTGTGTCAGACATGGGTCTCTCATCCCCCTGAATCGTTAGAAAAGTTTTACATGAGTTCTAATCACATCGAACATTTTGGTTTTGGAACTTGTGACAATAGGAAGCACCTTATCAGCATCACAAATTGCAACCCTGAGAAATTTGCATCTCAAGAAAAACTAAAACATAAATCATTTTCAGTTTTTCTGACAAAATTGTTAAGTCATTTGGTATATCATCAAAAACAAACTTTCTTATAGGTTGATTGTTAACCTCACAGTTCATCTCCATATTTCTATTTCCATCATTTGCGGGTGTATTAAACTCATTATGAACATCGATTGATAAAACAATAACTGCATGATCAGGTGCTTTGCATCTACTTGATACATAACATTGAAAATTGTAAACATGTAACATATCATTTGAGTTCATAAATTCAAAGTTCACACAATCTTTAAGAGTATTGAAATCGACAGCAATATAGTCAACAACAGAACATCCTCTTGTTGAAGTACACGTAAAGTCATTTGCCTCGTGGTTAATTCTGCCATTGATAACACACATATTGGCTTCTTGCAATAATTCTACAAAGGCATTCCCATGGTCATTATTCACCTTATCCACAACACCTCGCTTTGGTATATTTTCATCAATACCATCAATATAGGCTGGGAGGTTGCCTATTCGTGCATTAAAGTCTCCACAGATAAAGAATTTGTCAGAGTTAGCATAAAAATAAACATATGACATCAGATATGAGAAAAAACTTTGTGAGTCTTTACCATAAGGTGAATCTTCAGGGGGTAAATAACATGAACAAACAATAATCTTTAACTGACTTTCCTTACGACAAAATTGCAAAATCAAAATACCATCATAGGACATATCAATGAGTTCAACATAATAATAAATACAAATTGAGTCCTTCACAAAAACACCAACTGCTCTATTAATTCTATAATTTTGAATCTTCCGACAGTGTCCATACCATATGTAGCCATTAACATTAGGCATGTCAGCTTTAACAATGAGTTTCAGAAATGCATATCAACATTTAATTGTCTTATTATTGATTGTCTTATAACAGCATTGTGTGCAGTCCATCCATTGACGTTCCATGCTCCAGTCCGTAGTGTGAAATGGGGCTGGCCGGGTATCACATTATTGACCAGGACTAGACTGAGAGAAGGGCACATACTGTTGGCGAAGATATGGGCTGGGGGTGGTGCTCATTGGGGTAAAACCTAAAGGAGTACCAGATAATACTGGCTGAGTAGTACCAGACATTACTGGCTGGTCTCTTGAAGGACGTTTGGTAGTCAGTAGGCCATTTCTACCAACTTGTAACTCATGACCATTCGGCAAAAACTTCAGGAGCAGCGAAATTTCTTTCCATACATCGTTCACTGTGTGACATGGAGGAGCGAATGAAGACTCTGTTATAGTTAGCAGAATTCTTCAGTTAGCTCATAGCAACTTGATCTTCTGTTCCAGTGAACCAACCGGAATCTTAACCAGGCCTGGTCTGCCATCTCTGCTATTCATTCGTTTTGCTCTAACCACGGTTACATCAGCACATCTGAGACCTTGTCTGATCATGACATCTGCTTTAGCAACAATATTTTCATCCTCTTCACTGGGAAAATGAATGACCACAATTGCCTTATCTATGTGAAACTGGTTTGCTTGATCCCCTTTTTTTTCTAGCACTACAACTCTTTGCTCAATGTCGTATAGTCTTGTAGTGAGCCTGCCTATTTCAGTTTCAATGTATGCCTGTTTCTTTATGTTTTTCTCCATCTTTTTCAATGTTTCAGCTTGTTCTGCTAGTTTTGTATTCATTTCCTCTTTATGCTCAGTGAAACTTTTATGTAGATTCATTATAAGGGTTGTCAGATGTTTCAAAGCAGCAGATTCAACATGTTTAGGCTCACCCTTACATTCAATCACTATAAGGCTATCTCACCATACTACAGAAAAGCAAATATTTTCACAATAGAAAGCCTTATTGACCTGTCTCTACTTAAAATTTCTTATAGATATGTAAATAATATACTCCCAAAACGCATAGTAAATCTCTTTGAAATCCCAACACACAACTATGCAACTAGAAATAGAATTGGCCTTCAAGCACCTCAAAATACCTCACAAATATATAGTAAAAGTTTTCTGGCAAGATCACCACATTTATGGTTACACTTGCCCATCAATATTAAAAGTAAGAACAATATTAAATTATTTACTAAATGTTTTGTAAAGTACAAATGTAATTAATTAAAGTTGTAATTAAATTGTAATTTTATCAATAAGTTGAAATATTGTATTGTTTTGCAATGTGTTATGACACATACTCGTGTTGTACTGTTTTATTATTCTTTTTTTCTCTCTCTCTTTTTTTGTTACTTTATTAATAATAAATTCTAAATGATAAATATAATAGGGGATACATCCACCCTTGGGTAATGGTATTTTGTAAATACTCGGATGTATCCCCTTCCAACACATTATATGTTTTTTTTATTCATGCTTTTTGTGGTCACATATACTTGTAAATTAATGTACTTGAGTGTTGGAGAATAATAAAATGTCTAAAAATGTCACAAGAATCACTTTAGCAGTTTAGTTTGGATCTAATTATACTCTGACCATTTTATCATCACAGTCTATCCGTCAAATCAGTACATTTGCAACGCATGTTTTAAAAAGGGTCTATTTTTATCTGATTATAGGCCGCAGGAGCGGCCCCGTAGGGGCCGCCCGTAGGGCTTTTATGACTAGAGATTGGCCAAAAACAAAATCTACTGTCATGCTATTCTCAGATGACCGGATCGGAACTATGTTGTCCTAGATATTCTGCGCGGCCATGATGCGCACAAAATAATAATGACCTACTTAGCTCAAATTACACAAAAATCGTTCTTTACTTTGGATTTTCCTGACAAACTTGAAGAAACTCACGTTAGAACTCCATTAATGACAATTTCTAGGTGATTCCAAGACTGGACAAGCAGTAGAACTATGGTTTTGAATGTTTCATGGGACTGGATGGGAGCCATGTCCATTGCCATGAGGCTTGTCAACTAAATGAACGTTCGACCAATCAGAGTAGAGCTTATTTCTTTGCAAGGCCATTTTGCAAGGCAACGAGCTCTAACAGACTCTGTGATTGGCTGTGGTGCTTAGGCCTTAGAAATTAATGCATAAGGCCTCATTGTTCATCAGTAAGACTACGCAAGCAACGAGCAGAAGGGAATGAAATAAAGCTTAATTGCAGAAGGAAATATGAACTAACAGTAATGCAAACAACATCAACCTGCAGTCCATTGATAAGATATCAGTAAAGAAAGAGGAGGCCGTTATTTTCGGGAAAAGCCCTAAAATAGCACCAGGCTATAAATAGATGTGGGCGTGGCCTAATGCAAGCACGTTCTTTTGTTTATAAACCAATCTGTGTGTTGACAACTCGGTTTTGACAGCTTGCTGATAACCCGATTTTGACAGCTGATTTGAGGGGAAAAAAACTGTATCTACAGTCAAATAGAAAGAGTTAGGTGCAGTCGATTTCTCCTGATAGTGTGACATGATAGTTGCTTGTTCAATTTGATATTTAAGCAAAAACTAACTCAGAGCATCTGACACATCTGTGTCACTGAGTAGACTATATACAGTGCATTACTGCCATTAGTTTTTTGTAATACTATTACAATACTAATAGTGTGATGTCATAGTAGTTTTTTCACGTTTTAAATCACATTCTAAACTGTTTAGAAAATTTGGAAAATGCTCCGTTTCCATAGCATGTAAATCTCATACAATTTCACTAATCAGTTCAGTTGGATAAGGGTTGTGATTCCTTAGAAATTTGAAAATGCTGTTTCATAACAATTTAGAGTATGGAGAAACCTTACACAATTTTATATTGAGACTTGTTCAGGAAAATTTTGTCGAGCAACAACATTTTGCTGCACAAGTTATCATAACTTGACAAAACCAGGCATAAATCCATGACAAAACTTTACTCCAATCCAGCATTACAACAACCATTTCATTCAGTTTGGTGTTAACATTAAACTGTTTCATTATGACTTCTCAGGGGGTCTAGTCAAGTGGTCCGCCCGACAACTGGTCCTCTGACCAACTCGCCCGCCTGTACAGCTGGTCCGCCAGTCAGGTCAACTGGCCCGCCAGAAAGTCAACTGGCCCGCCAGAAAAGTCATCTGGTCCGCCACAAAAATTTGGAAAAAAAGAGGATTTTTTCGGAAATTACTAGGACCTTTAAATCAGATTATAAATGACCAAGTTATGCTTGATTAATGACGCAGAAGGTTACTCCCTTCATATTGGCTGGGGAGGCCGTTTCGGTGACGTGTTAATGGCGGACCGCTTGCCCTGCTAGAGGGGACGGGGCGGGCGACGGCCGTACTTGCACCCCCGCGAAGCCACTCGCGCCGACGGGCTGCTTCCCGGCGGACGGATTGACTTTGAGTTGGTTGGGCGGCGGACGGGCCGTCGGACAACGAAAATGTCGGCGGGCGAGTAGGTTTCGAAGGCGGGCCAGTCGTCCTCGGCATCGGGCCAGTGGGTCTCACGGCGGGCCAGTCGGTTGCGGACCAGTTGTCGGGCGGACCACTTGACTATACTCCCTTCTCAGTACCAGTACCTGTTATTGGTTTGGTATTGTAAATCACTACAAAAGTGGGTTTTTTTTCTACTTGCATTTAATTGGTAAAACTGATGTCAGTCATCTCCCTATTTGTTCCCTAACACTTATTACCTAAAGGCTTCATTGAATTATCAGTGGTCCTTACCAAATATTGACTACTGTACAATGTTAACAGTGAATTTGATTTGCTCTCACATACTATGCTGCTATGGCAGGTTAACTTTGTGAACTATTACTCATTCTAGATACCACTGTTTTACATGGATCATAACGGACTCCCATGGCCGTGGGTTGGCAGAATATGTTGACCAAAAAATTTAGTTGATGTTTGTATAGCAATCCAATGTAGAGCAAAATTGGAAGATTTGTTTTAAGTGATATGTAATGAAATAGTCACAATTCAAACAAAATCTAAAATTGATATTATCATTGCATTTGGTATACAATAATTCAATTTAATTTGCCACCATTCTGTCGTCCTCACTCAGAAAATTTTACCAACAGAAACAGCTTTTTAATCTAGTGGATAACATCAATGACTTCAATACAACATTCAACACCAGTACGACTGAATCAAAATTTCAAAGAATTAGGAGGGGCCAAAAACTATTAAATTGGCAAAAGATTCTTACAATCATTTGGTTGATGGGTGTTGCTTAAATATGTTTGGCTTTTTAAATGTCAAATTTCAAAATTTTAATAAATCACTTCAGTGAAATTGACCGCGACAGTGATGCTAATGAAACATCATGGGATTTTAAACATACAACAGATTATCTTACTAAGTTATTCTTTGTCAATGGTAAATATGCATTTTTCTGGATTTTGTTTAGACAATGAAATTTAATGTCACAAATTTTCATGCTATTTCCAATAAATGGCATGTGTTATGACAGTCGCTAACCATGTAGACCAAAATTGCTACTTAGGTATTTTCTGAAAACTGTTTGGTACAATAAATTTAAATACGTCTGAATTTCAGTCTTATACAATTTTCTGGTGTGACATGACAGTCGCTATCCAAACTAGTACCACAAATTAATTAATCAACCTTGCAAACATTATTTATTCATGTGGACTATATAACTATAACATTCACTTAAAAGTTAATATATTCAGGTTTATCATATATATATATATATATATATTGTCATTTAGGTACATTTATATCTATCTATATAGATACACAATTCATTGCATCAACAATGCAATTTCATTTCATTTTGTTGTATAGAAGAACCCTTCAGGGGCAGATCCAAAATTGTTTGCAGTGTTCCCTCTAATTTCTTATGAACAGTGATGTATTAGGCCAAGAAGGGGAGGGGGGCTAAGAACCCCCTAATTCAGTTACTGGACTAAGAATCCCCACTAAACCCCCCCCCCCCCCACCCCACCTTTGAATCTGCTACAGCTCTTAAGGGTATAAAAATATATGCCATGGTACATGTACATGACACAGGACTATCCCTGCGGCCCCTCATGCACATTGCATTATCATATTAGTTGATAATTATTATAATTTGTCACTAAAGAGTCTGCTATATTTTAGTGGACTCATTTTCATTGAGTGGGAAATCCGTACAACTTTCATAACTTTATTCTTCTTTCATATTAAATAAACAAAACATCCAAACAATATGACGTGTGGGTCAGCATTGAGTACTGTCAATAAAATGTATCTGTATATCTATCATACCATTTTGAAGTTGTGTGTGTTCTCAGCAGAGCAAATTTCACTAGCTGTGCAAAACGCCTCAACTGTCACAGCTTCGAATACTCTCCATATTTAGCAGTCAACATAGAAGGCTTCTGCAGAATGAATTTGACCTAATGATCGGACTTCTCCAGACTGACAGAACCTTTTTAGAAACAACATTTTTGGGCAGAGCGAAAACAAGAAAACACTTTTTTTTTTTTTTTATTAGAAGACAAACTTTTCTTGGGAAGAAAGAAAAAAGGACAACTCCTGAGCACAAGCTGTGCATGTTGTAAGAAGCATGTGCACTTGATGAACCAGAGAAGGATTGGACACTTTCATACTTCAAAGGTTCACACTGCGTTAATGACCAATTAATTTGAAGACTCGCAACTTAATATTTTTGCCTTTCCGTTTCAAAGCATATGAGCGCCAAAAAACTACTTCAAATTAATTTGTTATTAGTACCAATCCAATTAGCCTATACATAGATTGGCGTGCTTCCATTTTGCTTCCCTGTGTACCGGGGAGTTCTCTTCAATCTTTCAGTACGGCAATTATTGTTCTTTCCAGTTGCGATAATTCAATATCTGCAATTCCTATAGAACTATAATTACTTTTTCCTTATTGACATTCGGCAAAAAAATGAACAGATGGAGCTCATTTTTCATAATTAATTGACAGCTGATTCGCTTGCCAACATGATCCAAAAACATGTGCTGGAAAATACAAACAAAAAGGTCAAAGACAGTGAGATGACCAACTGTGCAATATTGCTCCAATTGTTTTTGCAAAACCACATGTTATGACACATTACTGAGGGTCAGTGAGGGGCTTAACTTGCCTCTGACAGCTGGTCCTATAAGCTGACTAAAGCTTCAGACTCTGTAGCATTGGTAATAACTCCTGGCTTGCATGTTCTGGACCCTTAGTACTGATTTCCCCACCTCAACCACTTCGGTCTACCCACTGGACCACTTGGTAAATGAGAACTGAAATGGCTGCAGAATATAAATTGGTCCTCGCAGAACCTACCGGGTTTTCCAATTACTTTTTTTTCTTAAAACCCAAACAGATGGAAAAATATACAAAAACATTTTCTTTTTAGATAAAATTTATTACAATTCAAGGGATACATCAATTCAATTAGGCCACATAATACTGAAAACAATGTTCACTTCACTGCATTAAAGATAGCGAGAAAAAGCAAACTGTATAATTGAAGTTATGGGTCTTTAATAACTCAATTGGAATGTAACAAAACAATTAAATCCTGTAAATTTATCAGCATATTTTAAAAGAAAAGATTCAATTTTCAGATTTACAATATTTCCTCTTAATTATCACGTATCACAAATAATTAGGCCTAATTTCTATCATTATCCAAGCATGGGTTAACTCATCAGAGATCTTAGAAAGCCCTACATGAATTACCGAACGACTAGATCATAGACATGTATGTATAATTTTGTTTTCAACACAATACGTATATTAAAAATTTGGTCAGTCCATTAGTTAGTATTTCAATATGACAACAACTTGCAAGAATGCACATTAGACTGACAAAACCAGTCGTAAACATCAAGCCATAAGCATTAAAAGCATGTCAGTATTGAACCTGGTGATTTGATCAACTTAATGTCATCCCATGCGTATACCAAGTGCATTACAGCTAAGCTGGTATATTAAAAAGATGGTGACAATCAGTTTGATTTAGGTTGAATATTATTAATACAAAATGACTAACAGTTTAAGTTGAATAAATATTAAATATCGAATAACATGCATGATATAAAACTTACATTTATTCATTATTTACAATTAACGATAACTGGATTTCACAACGAGACACAACCACGAGAACATGGACAATATAGATATTAGATATCATCTAGGTCAAGCACCATGCCTTATATAATTTCACTCAGATTGGTACAAAATTAATATTATTTAAATCTATTGAAACAACAGGACACACTTTGCTTTTCAAGATTTTTGTAAATATTATATAATTATGTCTCCTGACTCTCCTTTCATATACTTTTAAGCAGTTACATGTTCCGAAAATATTCTATTAAGCAGACCAATCGCAACAATTCAAGCATCTTAATTTCAGGGACTCTCTTCTGAATTACGAAACCAGTGTTGCTAACGTTTTCAATTAATAAACAGTTCTACATTTAAACAGCTGGCCTTCACTGCCGTCTCCACAACAGACTCGTAACTATTGGTACAACACAAAAACAAAGCACAAAAACAGACGTAAACCAACTAGAAAATAGCTACTCGTTGGTTTCTCTAAAGAAAAATCTTCAGTAAAATATCACTTAACGATTACGAAGCATCACAATAAAATATAAACCTACCATCAAAACTGGCAAACAAAACGTAATAATGAGCCATTCATAGATTTACTTTATCTTAAATAAAACATCCACAAGTATTTCAGAGGTACAGCCAACATTTACTACAAAACAACTTATACACGACTATTACACGTATACATATAGAGTAACATCCAAATGACATTTATAACATCAATTAAGAAAAGGTATTCAAGCCAAAACTGTGGCATATTCGCCACTGAACATTTTAAACTCACAATGCAGTAGAAACAACCTGCCTATCTTGGAGTCGTGTTTACAAAATAATTTTGAGACTATTTCAGACAGATTGTAAATTCACTTCTTCCGTGAGAGAAAAAACCATATTACTTATGAAAACAATAATATATGAACCAATTAATATCCACAAGCCAATGATTTAAACAATTTCATAATTCCGTAATTTCAGATAAACTAAAAAATATCATAGATGAACATCTTACGTATACCAAAAAGTTATAAAAGCAACAAATAAAGGTCGCATATATTTACAAGTTTTATTCCTAGTGTAAATATATCTATATCATTTAATAAGGTTCAAGAAGTCCATAAGACCACATGCAACTTGCAGACATACATTTTGTATCTTTCATATCGCTTTACATCATTATCAACAATGAACTAGAACCAGTTTGAGATCATATCAAGATAACCTTGAAACATAAATCCTGATTTTGGCACTACCTCAAATATGATATCAATACAATTGTGCAATCACTTACTAATTAAATATATAACAGTGACGTGCACGATAAATACCTCATAGGGACAATATATTAGTGGTTCACTCACCATTAACAGTATAGTCTTATTTCAAAGCTTCTATCATGGAAGTTCAATGACCATTTTATCGAGTTGAGAAACACATAACACACCTTTACGTACATCACATAACGACACATATAATAATGTACATGCAAAATTAAATAGAATTGATCACATATTGTTTGGACAGTATAAAAGGTAAATAATTCAAAGTTATTCAAACTTCTAAAAATACATCACTTCTACATATTTTTCAATTTAATAATTTAATCGTAGCCATTTAATCAAATCCGACTCAACAAAGGCGGGCAGCTTGCAAGGGTTTCTTTCGACAGTTCCTCAAATTTTTCCATCATCTGCTCACGAATCTTGATGGCCAGTTCACCAACGTCCATTGATTCATTTACCTCGACAGGGGGCAGAGCTTCAACAATCAGTTTTCCTGCAAGCGTAAGAAAATTCAAAAACATTAAGACAGGATTTGAGTGCATTGGCAGCCTATTAGTTAGAATATTGAGCAGGTCCTCTGATAATTTGGTGAGTGATCTACAGTTAAGGCTCTGACGAGCTCGGCTAAAGGTTCGGATTCCCACCTGACGTCGCCTTTTTCTTCATTTATAAAAAAGCACAAGGGTTTGTTATACTTATTATACTTATTATAAACTTATCAGCACTTGTGTCAAATTTGCTGGCCAACTAGAACAGTTGCTTCATGTGCACCTGTCAGACCCTTCATCCTTGGACTCAGCCTGAGATTAGGGGCTGATGTTCAGCAGTTCAGACTGTGAAAGTCCTCAGATCACCACAATCCAATGCAATATGAAACAGGTAAATTTATTCTGACTATTTTAGTCATTAATTCAAAACAGCAAATTACTGCCCAACAAACTTTTTATAAATGCAAAGGTCACCATATTTATTTGCATTAGAAATTCCTTTAAAATGAAAAGAGATTATTATAATAAATATCCTCAAATCAATATCCAAACAGGACCATGTTTCACTTATGCGAAGCAAGTGAATGAAAATCATTTGGTATCTGATGTGACACGTCTTACATAACTTCACATCAATATATCATTAATTATGAACACAAGCAATTAAGTACACATAAAATGAACAGGCTTTAATTCCTCGAAATAGTGATTAAGGGCAAACTATTGCTGAGAAATTAGTGGGAATTAATGAATTTGGAATCAGAAATGTTTTATTAATTGTATTTCTTTAAATGTATATGTAAGCAGACAAAATGCTTGACCAAATATGACTCGGAAGTCTGCCCAAAAACATTTCTACTTGTAGTCTTGTACGTAACTTGTACATTATCATATCAAATCATCACTTATCACAAGTGTTCAATGAGTTCAACAGATAGAATCAAATTGTCATTACCACTGTATGCCAAGTGGCAGATAATTTTTTCGGTGCAAGTGTAACACACGTTGACCAATCACATGTCGTAATTGTTTTGAAATAGTATGTCAACAGAATTTTATTTCATATGTAAGATATTGAATAATTAAAAGAAAACAGGCAATTTGCACAACAACTAAGCTTGGCCTACGTATGGTCGGTTCCCACTGCACGACCTCGTTATAAAATGATAAATTGTCTATTATCGACCCCTCGCATTTGGTGGATTGAGATATGAAGTTTGATTAAACCACTAAAAACTGTTTTCAGATGAACGTGGCGAACTGCCAGGAACACTAAAAAATGCATTGATCTTCCACTCCAACAATTTCACATGTACCAGGTAATTGCCAGAGTTTGTTACAGTTTGTCACAGTTTTGGACATGTTCAAATATCTTTGTAGAACCTTTAGAAGGTCGTCCGTCGTAGGACCATCATAGGTCCGACGTAGGACCGACGTAGGACTGTCGTAGGACTGTCGTAGGACCCACGTAGGACCCACGTAGGAGTTCTTATGCACCTCGCAGGAGTTCGTGGGCACGTCGTAGAGGTTCATATTGAGATCGTCGATGTTCCTAACAGTTCGCCACATCCTATGAAAATAGTTTGTAGAATTGCGAAAATATGCTAATGAAAAATTAAACCTGTTTTCAGATGACATTGGCAAACTGCCAGGAACTTTGACCACTCAGAATTTGTCAAATTTCGCTGCAAACTTCGTGGCAGTTCTTGTAGGTGGGAACGAGGCTTTACTTGGCCTTATGCAAAAGATCAATACTGTTCTCACATAAAATTTATTAGCTGAGCTAGTTAGTGAATAACTGAAAGTGACTTGTGGCACTTATAAGGAGAGCACCAGTTCAGACATTTCAAGGATTATATGAGCCAACATTTATTCTTATGAACATGTATTCCACAAACACCGTGTCATTTATGACATTAGTTACTTTGATATATAATGCAAAATACATCAATGGAAGTACATACAGTCAAACAAATGCTCAATTAACATCTATTCCAAATATATCGGACTCATACACATCTTTGAATTTGGCATACAACAAGATAGAAAACATCACTGACCAGGACTTTCGTGGTTTGTCATCGGTTCTCTACATTTACCTAAATAAGAATAATATTCAATATATTTCCTACGATGCCTTCAATGAGTCCAATATGATCTACTTGGAGTTATCATACAACCCACTTGGAAAATTTCTGCAATTCAGGGCACCCGCTCTCAAAACATTGAGAATGGGATATTGCTCAATTACGAACACAACTATGGATGACGTTTTGCATGTATCAACCTTGGAGACCCTGTACATCGGTTACAATCCACTCCGCAGTCCACCGAACATATCCATGTCCAAGAGCACATTGAAAACTCTTAATATGGAAAGCTGCAACTTGGTCTCCATTCCAAAAGAATACTTTCAAGGATTCACTGCTTTACAGTATCTGTATTTGCGATCAAATGACTTCGAACATATTGGGGACTTTGCATTCATTGGACTTTCTGCATTGCGCTTTCTCTATCTGGACAGTAACAAGAAGCTTGAAACCCTCAGCTGGCACACATTTTATGGCTTGGAAGGTTTGGATACCCTGAATCTAAAATTAACTAACAAACTTTGCACATTTCCTTGCATGATATACTCTCCAAATCTGAGGTACTTGTACGCACACGACAACTATATTGAGGAAATCCCATCAAACTGCACAAAGAATTTAACAAATTTGCTGACACTTCACTTAAAAAGTAACAAAGTCAAATCGCTGGAACTTGATGTTTTTCAAGATTTAACTGCAATGACATTCCTAGTCTTAGATTACAACAGCCTAACATGTGTTCGACATAGGACACTTAGTCATTTGAATTCTGTGACTAGTTTATACATGCGATATAACAGTATAGAACTATTCGGCTTTGAGACTTGCGACAACACCAGTAGTTTACTTTCCATAGAAATGACAAAATTGGAAACCATGTATCTCCAAGGCAACCAAATCACTCACTTTCCAAATCTAACCGGAATGACAAACATAAGGAACCTCTACCTCACAAGCAACAAAATTTCTGTGGTTTATCCGAATGTTCTCCGATCAAACAATTTGTTCTATCTGTACTTAGAAAACAACAAGATGACAACACCACCAGCTCTGTTAGGGTCCTGTCAAAATCTACGAAGAATATATTACACCAACAATTTACTGAGTGAATTTCCGAATAACTACTTCCAAGGATGTCCCTATCTGCAATACATCTACTTGTCTAACAACCTCTTTACCAGAATACCGAACATTCAGCCACTGAACCAGTCTCTCCAATCCATCACCATGATGCAAAATAAATTAGCAGGATACATCCCTGAGACAGTATGGAGGAACATGTCAAAATTATCTGCACTGGATCTGAAAGAAAATCAAATCAATTCATTTGACGTCAAAGCATTCCAGCACATGCCCCTTCTGACTTCTTTGAATCTGCGCTACAATAACTTCACCACATTCGGCAATCCCTACAAATGGTGCATTGAACCAGCATGCAGCAGACTGTATTTGTACATGCAGAACAATCCCCAATTAATATGCGATTTTCGCATGTGCTGGATGAAGATATACACAAACAAAATACGAGTCTACTCGCATTGCCAGACCAACTGTGATGGTAAGTTGCATGCTTAGATCTTAGATTTAAACTATACTATACTATATGCAGAGCTCATAGACTTGGAAACCAAACTCCAGATGGCAGTCCCTCAGCCAATGGGTGGTGGGTGGTCGGTGAGATGGGCTATATGTCCCATATTTTTGCACCAGATAGGACTGCAGGTAGGTGCGAAGGCAATGAGGCGCATGATGAAGCAACCTTCCAACATGAGCTTGATTCGAACCCTGGACCCAGTTGTTGGCAGCCCAGCGCACTACCACTGAGCTAAGCCCCTACTCTTCCCTCAGCCAGTGAGAGGCCTGGATTCATATGACATCATATGGAGTTCAATTTCCAAGTCTGTGCAATCTGCTGTAAATGATTGGCAGGGTTTCTTTTGAAATCCTGGCTGCCATCTCAACAGGGATGGTTATTTATCTTGGATATTGTACTGATTTAATTCTCTGTGACCCCCTCTTTACATAGACAATATCTCCTACATATCAGTTCACTTTACATACAGTTGACCCAAAAGCCTACACACCCCTCAGGTATTTTGTCATTGCATACAGCAAAAGCTGTCTCCAAAAAGAATGCACCAAAACCTGTCATAACAATTAAAACAAGCTTCCAGGGCGTATTTTAAGTTATGTAATGTCTGATGCAGCTATGCTAGAATTTTCTTGACTGTATTTCCATTTACATTGGATCATAAAGTGTCAAAAGTTCACACACATCATCTCTCATTGGAATAGCTTCGTGTAGGGGTGTGAAAATTGTTGACACTTTAATGCCACAAGCATTGTTTTTAGAGATAATTCACTGCTGTATGCAATGGCAAAATATATGTGGCGTGTGTATACTTTTGAGCTCCACATGCTCAAAACACTGAAAATACCATGCTGAAATTGCAATTTATGTATCCACTTCATTTTTGAGTTCTTTCATAGTATATCAATCTTCTTATAGTACATTTATAATCAGGATCATACAATTAATGTTTCAGGACTACAAGCATGGCAAGTTGCATCACGTCAGACCTCATCCATTGCAATTAAATCAACGCAAATTGTGGCTCCTCGTAGCGTCATTGAGAAACAACAAGAAATGCCATCCATCAGATATTGCACATTCTGGTGCCAGGAGAAGGAAAAATGTCAGAGCTTTCTGTACATTCAATATAAAGATGATTCACCACAAGGGCTGTGCACAATAGAAATGTATTAATGTTTCTGCTGGAAAGGATTTGACATGAAGGCCTGTACAACTGAGCCTGTCGGACAGTCAGCACCATTAAACAAACTGTCCAATGGGACAGGTAGAGTCACACCAAAAATTATTCAGACACTTGTGACTTTTGACTAATTAATAACATGTAAATGACATTGACCAATGCATTGAAACAACAGCCACTGCCAGCTGTTGACATATACATATGAATGACTAAATCACATTTAATACAGTACAAAGTTGAATGAAGTTTTTTTTAAAGTGTCTGAATATTTTTTGGTGAGACTGCAAAGCAATTGCTGCAAGAAACATATTGTTCATTCTATAAATAAAATAGTACATATTTATAATCAGTTGCACAGGTAGGCCACAATGCTTTGTGTCTGGCCCAGCTGGCAGAACATTGACTGAAGTTCACAACATTGTATGTGAAATTAGGGTACCAAAGTACATTCTACTATATAAGTGTATGACACAGTTAAAACCAACAAAGGCAAATATCAATGTTGTAAATGTACACCGAACATTTTAACTTAAATTTAGTTTTGTTGTAAGATATACTACATCTGACGACTCTCATGACAGAGAAACAAACAAGGTTGACATAATATTATATATTTTCAATATAACTAGTTAATCACTCAATGCAATGTGTGAATAATCAATTGTCCCATTTGTAATTCATCTGGTGTGTCATTTTAATGGGATCCAACTGGATCCAATTCGTGGCGTTTTCCGCCATTTTTGCCGCTGTAGCAACAGCTAACTTACTGATCTCACAACTTCTGTAGACAACAAATTTTGACTTATTTACCCAAAGTAGCCCAGTTCTAGACCATTCTAAGACCCCTCCAACCCCTCCTCAGGTTAACAGCCCTGAAGAGCCAACCTCTAGATAAGAGATAAATCTTATTAACACTTTTTTAGGTCAAATTTGACCTATATTTGTCGTACAGCAGTAAAAAATATAATAATCAAAATTCATGAAAGATACAGGGGAAAAAAAACACATATACATATTAAAAAAAACCACACATATTTCAAGTATACATATCAATAAAAATATTAAATCAGATTGTGTAGTGTCGACAGGCAAGAACAGTGCAAAAGCAATCCGGTACCTCTACCAGTGGTCTACAGTTACTGTTTTATCCATATTTCTTTAATTTTTATTCATTTATTGGCTATTTTTCTTTTTCTTTTGTTTTAGTTACTAATACAGACTAAGGGAGTGCAGCATTGATTTTACATATCATAATTTTATGGAATTTTAGTTGTTTATTTATTTATTCTTTATTAATTCTTATCATTTATCATTTATTTCTGATTTAATTTTCATATTTCATTCTCTTCTCTAAACTGAAAGACATATTTCCCAAGAGCCCTAGTTGCTTCAGTTTGCTCTAGTGTCATAATTTTCATGAATTTTGTCTGTTGTGTTAGATCTTCATAATGTGGTACTTATGGTTTGATGACATTTAATAGTTTTATCCTTTCCTGAATGTACAGAGGGCAATCTAAGAGGAAATGCATTTCATCTTCAACTTCATTTGATTTACAGTAGATACATATTCTATTTTCTTTAGGGATTTCAGGCCTCGTGTAACAACCAGTTTCAGTGCACAAGTTATGCGAGCTAATTCTGAATCTGACGAGGCCCAGGGTATGGTGTAGATCATGTGGTTGTGAGAGGTATGGCTCTGGTTTGAACTCCTGTTTAAAAAGTTTAAAGACTCGCAATTTAGGGTTAAGTGTACTATCGTTTATTGATATCAACTTGGTTCCATAAAATCAGAATACAATAACTCTTTCATTTTATAAAAGTCCCTATCAGTTATCATTTGGTTTTGCCAGTGATGATCCATCTTTAGATCTTTCAGAATGTCATTGACTTGTTTGCACTAGTTTACTTGTCCTCTTATCATGTAGTTCTAGTTCTAGTTCTAGTTCTAGTAATGAGAGGTATGCCTGTTTTAATATGTGTGAGTCACTATAGCTTATAACTCTTTGCCAGTGTTTCAGCAGTTGGTATTGTATTTTTAGTTTGAGTGGGAATCCACCTAGTTCAGCATAAAGTGCAAGGGTGCTTGAACTGCGTTTAACTTTAAGTATGTCTTTCATATCTATAGGCAAGGTGGATTTTTTCGAGTTCTTTACAAAATTTATTTGTGTACCAAATTTCAGAACAATATTTTAGAATTGGGCTTATTTGGGCACTAAAATTTGGAACGGACTACTGAAAGTGTCCGCTTACTGGTCCGTATGGGGCTATGGGCAACCAAGTCTTTCAGGTCTAAGGACACCACTGCCACCCTCCTGCCTGTCAGAAGAACACTTAACAATTTTAATGATGCACGTGTGCTACGTGGGATTCGCTGAGGGTTTAGCTGCAGCACAGCCTATGTTTTTATTTTCATATAATGAAGTTTTCTTTTGGTAGCTGTACTATTGCTAAAAAGAAAACATTTTAATCTGAAAAATAAACGCAACTTACCTTTTTCAAAAATCTTATTTTTCTTGTCATAAAATGCTTTGTATGTTGATATTACCAGCGGCACAACGGGCACCTATAAAAGATACAAGAAACACATGAGCATTTGATATCTTCTTCTTAAATTAATAATTTATGATTTATATATATATATATATGAAATGTTTCCCCAAGAAAAAACAATTGGTATTACCTTTGCCTGAATGGCTAAATGAAATGCACCTTTTTTAAAGGGGAGCATTTTTCCACCTGAGTTTCGAGTACCTTCAGGAAAAATCCACAATTTTATCTGGAAAGGTGGAAAAAAAACATACACATGATTTACTAACCAATGTTGCAAATCGTATAAATACATAATAATACCAAACATGCACTATATGATTTTATTCTCCAAGATTTGCAGAGACACCCGGCAAGATCTGATGAATCATTAACAAAGACATAAGGGCTGTTCCATTTAAAAAAAAGGGGGGGGGGGGGGGGCATTTTCTGACCCCCCCCCCCAGACCCCCGCTTTTTTCTTATTAAGACATTAAGAAAATACTGGTCAACCACCCCCCTCCCCCAATATCAGTTTTCCCAAATGGGAAAATGGAAAAGCCCTAATTCAGACAATAAGAGTGTTGTTCCACCATTTAAAAAATATATATGAGGTGATAACCAGAAATTGCTGAGATAATATTTCAAATGCTACATATTTTAATATTTATGATAAAATCACAACAAAATTTTTAATGAAATATACAAACATTTTTTTCATTCAATTCTGCAGCCACTTTTTGCATGGTGGTCCTAGCTTGCTCTTTGTTTAATCTGTCGACAAACACAAGGCCACAGAGCCAAGCACCCATTCCAAACAATCCGGCATAGAGTAGCTCCCTCTTAGCGAGGATGGTGCAGCGATCTGGTAGAAAGGTCATCATGGCTGAAAGAAGACGAGAAGACATATTTTTAATGGCTATTATTTTGCATTATGAGAAAATTGTTACTGTCAAAATAATTTTTCATTATCAGTGTTAATACTTGTTGTATCAAAAAGTCCATAAACCCTTACAAAACAATGGTAGTATTTACATTTTAAAGTGGTTAATAGCACAATTGATGGCATCATAGAGCATCACCCGGTGAATTTATTCATTGAAATATATGCTGTATTCTATGTAAATGAAAAGACGGATGGTGCACTCCACTTAAGACTGGGAACCATTGAGCTGCCCAGGAGAACACCTTTCATTGGTCATAGACATTTGCAAACTTTAGAAAAGATACGCGGATGTTACAGAAGACCATCCCTTCTGTTAATGCAAATCGAGGTCAAGTCATGTTGGGCAGCATGACGTTCGTTGAGCCCTGTTTTTTTTTTTTGTTGCTTTGATCCCAGGCAACACTGACACACATCAAATGTGTGTTCATTATTGTTCATTAATGTTGCATATTTCAATGTCAATCTTGATGTCATCAAGTGTATTGCTTAGGCTACGATTAATTTCTGTTACATCAAATATTACTCTAAAGCGTTGGCACAGTCTGAGTCGGTCAACAGGTCATATGTCAATGTTCATTATAAATTACTTCAATGACATATATCAAATGCCTAGCTCACTTTACTGTATGCTCATGCCAATGCCAAATTTGTAGGCCCTACATAAAACTAAACCGTATTTATGTGTGTGCATAAATGCGAAAATTTCAACCCTCAATTCAGCATGAAAGGGGGGAGGTGGGAGGCTTCTTGGTCATCCATACCCGTTTTTCAGCTGACAAGCGGGGTTATATACTCGGAATGGCAATATACACAAGTAAATATAATCTTCCAAAACAATTGTATCTTAAAGGTCCCATGCATGTTTGAGAATGTAAAATTACGTCAGTCTAAACTTAACTAAAACATGTAAAAACTCATTAGAATTAAATGTAATATTTATATCTAACATATTAACTCAACTGAATTAAAATATCAACAGGTAAAGAAGTCAGTATTTAGATTAATAAATTGCTTCTCCCTGGGCACATAATATTGGACTATTGTTAGTAGATTAGAATTTGTCCAAGTCTGACCGAGAGCGGCTAGCCTTGTCAGACTACTTCTTGGCCGTAAGACACATGAAAGCAGTCGGAACAGCCACAGACCGTTTGGCCAGACATGCTTGGCTTGACATCAGCTGACCATATATCAGAGACTGAGAGTATATGGCCTAGTTGACTGTCGCTCCCTACCTTCTGATTCCAGGCTTCATGTTTGTTGTCTGATGAATTAAAACACCTTAAATTATAATTTAAAGAACGACGGCTCAAAATAACGCATATATATTAGAAATACAATTTACTAGGGTTTATAATAAATAAAAAACTTAATCTTATTAGTTGTAATAGATTTGGTTGATGGCCCCCCACACCCAAATTATGCAAATATTAAAATGCCCTGGGCACTACAGCCAACCAAAACTAAGATAACATATGTACAACATACACGTTACCAGCAAGCAGCAATTCCAAGACTGCACTAACATCCTAAACATAGTTATCATCTAAAGAAACTTACGCAAAACATCCAGTGAGCTCTGATGGTTGGCCACAAGTACGTAGGGTTTGTTTGATTTCAGGTATTTTTCATTTCTGAGCTCGTACTCCAGGCCAAGCACACTAAACAGTACTCCGTATAACCATCCCACTGGTCTGCAAAAGAAAACAAATAACAAAACATGCTTATTGTCTTGTTGATCAATTATAATTATGGTAACTGAACAGCTTGATAAGCATGCTCTGTGACTGCGAGGCATATGAAAAGTTATCACATGAATCGGTTATCACATGTTTCATGTATTTTAAATATAAATAATAGCATCTGCTATTTACTAAGTCAAAGTGCAAATAACAACTGGACCTCGATAGCTTTCACCTGGAGTGGTGGTTCTTTCTTGCATGCACATAAATAATGCATGCTCTACATTGCTGATTTATGGAGGGAAAAAAGGACTACATAAATGGCCCTAACTAAAATATTAGATGTGCTTATAGCCCTGTTTTGCAGTGTTACAGAATGTCAACAATTTTTGGTCAATGCTACAATGAGGAACCAGCATCTTATCCCTCAAATCAAGTAAATAATACCCATTCAATACAACTTTCATGAACCAATAATATAATGTAAATTTATCATATGTCCATCATTAGATATCTGATAATTTACACAGGGGATTTAACCAATTTTAATGTCAATCAAGCTGTTGGATGTTTTGAAATATAATAAATAAATTTAGCGACAGTGCCAGATAAAAATGTAAATCTCAGAAGCTGGATGTCATTCGGATGAGACATTAAATTGGCGGTCACTGGCACTCAATGTCTATGATGAGGCAAGTAAAAGATCCCACCCATGGGTAAATGTGTAACATGGGTGGACTCCTCCTCTCTCTCACCCCATCAATCAACCCTCAATAGCGGCAATGATTTGCCTTAGATGGCTGCACTTTCCATATCTATCTATCTATTATAGGCATGTACCTTTACAGGCATATATTGATTAGTCATACTGCACATGGCCCTGAAATTATATGCTTTTCTAAGATCACATGCAAAAAAATTGCAAACAAAACGCATAATGCAAATGTTATTTAAACATAGGACTTTAACCCCGAGGCTCTCCTTTATCAAAGACTTTGTGAAGGACTTGCTACAGGTACGATATGACTCAATTGAACAGTTGGACCTCACTTCATTTTGATTAACTTATCACAAAGCGTTACAACTTTCACTGATCATGCTGGTATTCTGTTCTCAAGATAACAGTGATAAGAATTACGTCGCAGTGGCGGAAAAAAGTGTCTGCACACCCATTAAACATCGTTTAAATGAGCAAGGTTTTGGTTTAAAAACAAATTTCTTATTTAAGTTCTTTTTTTCTTGTCGACATATGTATGTTTTGCCAGTGCACTTAATAAAGTCAATGGAATCTTGATTGTCCGAGCACAGACTATAAGTAATTAAATTTATTGCCACACTTTTTTTATATATATTATATTAAATTTAATATATATATATTCATTAAATTAGGACACAAAATGCATTGTATTTAAAAACTAACTTCCATTTTCCACCAGTGTATATATATAATTTCATAGTTTAAAATGACCCAAACTGCAGATTTACTTGCTTATTGAGAATGAGAAATACAAATTCCGTGATCTATTTAAAGAAATTCTGCAGACATTATTTGTGAAATCATCATTTATGTCAGATCATGTCTACAGATGTTTCATTGATATGCAGGTATTGAAGTCCAACAGATGCAGTATCACAGACCGAGAAATTTTGAGAGCTTTGACCTTTTGTCTCAAATGGTGACACACAAAAAAAAAGCACTCAAATATACTCAGATAAGTCTTCTAGTACTTAAGAGATGTGAACAGCGATTGGTAAAAAAACTGAAACTATGATATCTAGGCATACAGTACACATGGTACGTGTAATAAAAGATATGTAAAAAATTCACTTGAATCGGTGACAGATCATTAAAATTGTTAAAAAAACCCTGTGCATCCCCCGAAGATTACTTAACAACCATATTGCAAGGTTGTAGATGCTTCCTCACTGCCTAGGTACTAGATCAATCAAGATTAAAATGAATATTGCATACTTTAGTCAATGTACATATATCACTGGTAATAATTAAATCAATTGAATTGGCCATTTAGTACTGTGGCCGTTGTGGTTTGTGGCCACCTGACCCTACTTCGATCGGTATAGATATTGGACTTTCTGGATATTTGGCGCTCATTGGATTTGTGCCTTTCCAATGACAAACCTTGTTACTGCGAATACATACACCAGTGTACACAAAGAAAACTTGCTGGTTGCAATGCCTTCGAGCTGTTCAGCGGGCAAGTCTTATGATGAATGGCCACGTCTAATTGGCTGAGCGGCCATTTAATCGATTTTTTTTTTTAATTCCATGCTTCGCCCACTTTCATAGTTGTTTAAAAGTCATTATACAAAAAGAAGAAAATTTTTGAACATGGTGTTGAAATGGTCCAAGCACGGATACGCTTTTAGGTTAGGTTTTCTTAGCCGTGTACTATTCTCTCTCGCTGTGAATGTTAAAAGTTATGCTATATAATTACTATATAACAGTAACATAAATTTTGCCAAAATAAAGAAGACCTGTCTACTACTAGTCCCACTAGTCCTACATTGTACTACAGTCTACACAGACTAACAGTAAGAATCAGTATTAAATATCGAATTAGCTGGTCACTGATGATAACAAACTCTTTCTGTTGCACCCTGATCTATTACCCTGAACTGTGCATCAATGTGTCAACATCAGATTGAAAACTCACCTCAGATTTCTGCAATCCTTGGGCCTCATCAGTGCTGGAGGAATGACTAGAAACCCACTGACTACAACCATGACTGTGTTGTAATACAGCAGTTTCATGTAGTATCTGAACTTGTGCGACCGCGGCCATAGGTACGTGAAGCCTATGATCAATAATGCAATTACAAAATATGAGAAAAACCCCATTTTTTCATTTGTCTGTGTCTCCTGTCAACGAAATCTGACTGTTGATCCCTTCAATGATGTCTTGCATTGTCGTAATCAAAACGACGGACGGCATTTGATTATCATTATTTTTATCAATGTAAAAATTATTTGATATATGAATCTGATTAATTATCATTCATCGCGAACATAAACATACAATGAAAGATTAATTAATACCTATTTATCAAATGTGTAATGCGTCGTATGTCGTAAATAGTGTTTTTATAGTTTACGATCGACAACTTTCGCACGTGTTTTCCTGTCGTCGATTTTGTGGATTGGGATTTGGTGAAGAGCTTTTTTGTGTTTGTTTTAGCCCTAAAATGCCACTCGGGAGGATTATCAGCAATGACAAACGTCACGTAAGTTGAATCAAAGCTTTTTGTGTCAAAATATTGGTAATCATATGGCACATATAAGATTGAAGTTGCTTTAATTTTGACAGCTGTAACTTGTAAGCCTGTACACTGTATACTATATAATACAGTGACAGTTGTAGTCTGACAGTCCCTGTGCAGGCTGTAGCAGCTTGTGATGCCATGTAACTTCATAGAAATTTATGGTCATTATTGCAGAGTGTGACCTGATAAATACACTGTGATATATTCATGGCAAATAAATTGTTATTGACCTGTAGACATTGTAAAGATTGTAGGCGTAATGGGTAATTGTATTGCTTTTAAAATACACTATTATTATTTTTTGGTTTAGGTTTTACAAAGGAAACCATGGCGTAAGCATCGGATAAGAAAAGCTGAAAGGATTCGTCGACAAGGCGGCCATGTGCAAGGCGATATTGCTGATCCTGAACTAGTGACGATCCACATGCTGAAGAAGCGAAGGTGTGAATCTTATGCTTGAGATTATGAAATAATCACGGTGCCACATATTCCGTTGTAATGAATCAGGGTGGGAGCAGGTAAAATTGTGATGCATAATTAGTTTGTGCAGCCTTTCAGGTAACTGTTTTTAACTCTGTCTACAAGTCGACCCCTTACGCCATCTATAGTTAGTTTAAATGGCTTCTAGTCGATTCGTCACTGCGCGATTCGTCCCAGCGAAAGCGGGTCCGTTCTTCACCGCAAAAAAGTCCGTTTGTCACCTGAAATTGGTCTGTTCTTCACCCAAATGTGGTTGGTTCGTCACCCGTTTTTTTTTTTTGCAACAGCCAATCAGGTTTTGCCAGAAAACTTTAATTGCAGTTATCATTTGCTGAGTTAAAGGTCTGTTAAAGAACAACTGTTTGGTTCTCCACAACATTGTTAAATTTATACAACAAAAAATAATTCATGTCATTAATGCAAAACAAAAATAATAATAATGAAAAATATTAATAAAAAGCCTGAGAAAAAAAAAGTAGAACAATTCTTTTTGGTTCTGTACAATTTATTGAAATTATTATGCATCATTTGTTATACACCAAGAATTAATATGTGCTAATATAAGTCTCCAGATAAAATTCAAAGAGCCTGAGAAAGAAAAAGTATAACAATTCATTGTGGTCCTGTACAATTTATTATAAATTATTATGCATCATTGGTTATACACCAAGAATTGATATGTATGTATTTGTATCTAATATATAGTAGCTAGAATTAATACTTACTAGTATCTATAATATATATATTTTATTTTATTTATAAAAATACTAATATTATATTGTCTTAAGTAATTACTAATGGGCAATATATATAATTAAAGCATTGTAAAACAACAGAGAAACTATTTTGTCTTCACTATAAATTAAAGAATTGTAAATAAAAGAGAACATCACTCTTAAATTAAGCATCACCGATTTCGAATTAAATTAATGAATTAAATATCATTAATAATATCAGTTAGCAAGCATATGCCGTTTCTGTGATTCAAGATCATAATATATATATTTAAATACAATTAACACGTAGAAGCCGTTTCTGTGATTCTAGATCAATAGATTTAAATAGCGATTAACATGTAGAAGCCGTATCTGTGATTATTATGTATGATTTTATTTAGGCAAAACTGCTTTATAGATAAGCAATTACAACATAAATAAATTGCAATTAGATATAATTATTCTACAGTAACACAATAACGATAATTTCACACCATTCTGCATAATTTATAGCAGGGACGAATCGAAAAAATTTGGGTGACGAACAGACTATTTTCTAGTGACGAATAGACTTATTTACAGTGACGAATGGACCCGTTTTCACTGGGACGAATCGCGCAGTGACGAATCGACCTGCTACCGTTTAAATTGCCGAGGACAGCCAGCGTCTACAGAATCTCATTGCGAGCAACCCCAAAATTTCCGCTCAGGCATTTTTGACCTATGGTCCTTGATTCAAGTTGTTTATTACCATTCAAGGTATACAAATCTGCCTAATTTAGGATATTATACGCTGTATGCAAAGCAGTCTAGACCGGCGATTATAGAGCTAATTTGTTCAGTCAGCAATACATGCACATGCGTAGATACCGTAAATGGAGGTAATTTTTGGAAATAGTGTTACAAACTGTGGCCCTTTGCGACCTATAATTCAGTAAACATAGTGCATGAGACGTTTCCGCGGCTATTACAGTCTGGTAAAGTCTTACTTTATTTTTGTGTAAAAAAGGCCTTTATAAAGTCTTATTTTTGTCCACAAAGTCTTACATTGTGTTATTTTGATGCAAATGTACTTGGGTAAACAAACTAGGACTCTACACCGGTTCGGTGATTATCGGTCACACCGGTAACAAGCAATCGATAAAAGAACCAGTATACAACGTGTGATTTTCGGTATCATATCGGTAAATCAATATATAGTTATTCTGTCCCTAAGATGCAAAATAATATGATAATGCAATGTGCATGAGGGGCCGCAGGGATAGTCCTGTGTCATGTACATGTACCATGGCATATATTTTTATACCCTTAAGAGCTGTAGCAGATTCAAAGGTGGGGTGGGGGGGGGGGGGGTTTAGTGGGGATTCTTAGTCCAGTAACTGAATTAGGGGGTTCTTAGCCCCCCTCCCCTTCTTGGCCTAATACATCACTGTTCATAAGAAATTAGAGGGAACACTGCAAACAATTTTGGATCTGCCCCTGAAGGGTTCTTCTATACAACAAAATGAAATGAAATTGCATTGTTGATGCAAGGAATTGTGTATCTATATAGATAGATATAAATGTACCTAAATGACAATATATATATATATATATATATGATAAACCTGAATATATTAACTTTTAAGTGAATGTTATAGTTATATAGTCCACATGAATAAATAATGTTTGCAAGGTTGATTAATTAATTTGTGGTACTAGTTTGGATAGCGACTGTCATGTCACACCAGAAAATTGTATAAGACTGAAATTCAGACGTATTTAAATTTATTGTACCAAACAGTTTTCAGAAAATACCTAAGTAGCAATTTTGGTCTACATGGTTAGCGACTGTCATAACACATGCCATTTATTGGAAATAGCATGAAAATTTGTGACATTAAATTTCATTGTCTAAACAAAATCCAGAAAAATGCATATTTACCATTGACAAAGAATAACTTAGTAAGATAATCTGTTGTATGTTTAAAATCCCATGATGTTTCATTAGCATCACTGTCGCGGTCAATTTCACTGAAGTGATTTATTCAAATTTTGAAATTTGACATTTAAAAAGCCAAACATATTTAAGCAACACCCATCAACCAAATGATTGTAAGAATCTTTTGCCAATTTAATAGTTTTTGGCCCCTCCTAATTCTTTGAAATTTTGATTCAGTCGTACTGGTGTTGAATGTTGTATTGAAGTCATTGATGTTATCCACTAGATTAAAAAGCTGTTTCTGTTGGTAAAATTTTCTGAGTGAGGACGACAGAATGGTGGCAAATTAAATTGAATTATTGTATACCAAATGCAATGATAATATCAATTTTAGATTTTGTTTGAATTGTGACTATTTCATTACATATCACTTAAAACAAATCTTCCAATTTTGCTCTACATTGGATTGCTATACAAACATCAACTAAATTTTTTGGTCAACATATTCTGCCAACCCACGGCCATGGGAGTCCGTTATGATCCATGTAAAACAGTGGTATCTAGAATGAGTAATAGTTCACAAAGTTAACCTGCCATAGCAGCATAGTATGTGAGAGCAAATCAAATTCACTGTTAACATTGTACAGTAGTCAATATTTGGTAAGGACCACTGATAATTCAATGAAGCCTTTAGGTAATAAGTGTTAGGGAACAAATAGGGAGATGACTGACATCAGTTTTACCAATTAAATGCAAGTTTATTTTTTGTCAGCCCGGATCATGAAGGCGCATTGATTTCTAACTTAAGCGCCACGGCCAATCACAGAGTTTGTTAGAGCTCGTTGCCTAGCAAATGACCTAGTAATTAAATAAGCTCTGCTCTGATTGGTCGAACGTTCATTTAGTTGGCTAGCTTTATGGAAAATCACGGCAATGGACCCCGTCCCCTCTAGCAGGGCAAGCGGTCCGCCATTAACACGTCACCGAAACGGCCTCCCCAGCCAATATGAAGGGAGTAACCTTCTGCGTCATTAATCAAGCATAACTTGGTCATTTATAATCCGATTTAAAGGTCCTAGTAATTTCCGAAAAAATCCTCTTTTTTTCCAAATTTTTGTGGCGGACCAGATGACTTTTCTGGCGGGCCAGTTGACCTGACTGGCGGACCAGCTGTACAGGCGGGCGAGTTGGTCAGAGGACCAGTTGTCGGGCGGACCACTTGACTAGACCCCCTGAGAAGTCATAATGAAACAGTTTAATGTTAACACCAAACTGAATGAAATGGTTGTTGTAATGCTGGATTGGAGTAAAGTTTTGTCATGGATTTATGCCTGGTTTTGTCAAGTTATGATAACTTGTGCAGCAAAATGTTGTTGCTCGACAAAATTTTCCTGAACAATTCTCAATATAAAATTGTGTAAGGTTTCTCCATACTCTAAATTGTTATGAAACAGCATTTTCAAATTTCTAAGGAATCACAACCCTTATCCAACTGAACTGATTAGTGAAATTGTATGAGATTTACATGCTATGGAAACGGAGCATTTTCCAAATTTTCTAAACAGTTTAGAATGTGATTTAAAATGTGAAAAAACTACTATGACATCACACTATTAGTATTGTAATAGTATTACAAAAAACTAATGGCAGTAATGCACTGTATATAGTCTACTCAGTGACACAGATGTGTCAGATGCTCTGAGTTAGTTTTTGCTTAAATATCAAATTGAACAAGCAACTATCATGTCACACTATCAGGAGAAATCGACTGCACCTAACTCTTTCTATTTGACTGTAGATACAGTTTTTTTCCCCTCAAATCAGCTGTCAAAATCGGGTTATCAGCAAGCTGTCAAAACCGAGTTGTCAACACACAGATTGGTTTATAAACAAAAGAACGTGCTTGCATTAGGCCACGCCCACATCTATTTATAGCCTGGTGCTATTTTAGGGCTTTTCCCGAAAATAACGGCCTCCTCTTTCTTTACTGATATCTTATCAATGGACTGCAGGTTGATGTTGTTTGCATTACTGTTAGTTCATATTTCCTTCTGCAATTAAGCTTTATTTCATTCCCTTCTGCTCGTTGCTTGCGTAGTCTTACTGATGAACAATGAGGCCTTATGCATTAATTTCTAAGGCCTAAGCACCACAGCCAATCACAGAGTCTGTTAGAGCTCGTTGCCTTGCAAAATGGCCTTGCAAAGAAATAAGCTCTACTCTGATTGGTCGAACGTTCATTTAGTTGACAAGCCTCATGGCAATGGACATGGCTCCCATCCAGTCCCATGAAACATTCAAAACCATAGTTCTACTGCTTGTCCAGTCTTGGAATCACCTAGAAATGGTCATTAATGGAGTTCTAACGTGAGTTTCTTCAAGTTTGTCAGGAAAATCCAAAGTAAAGAACGATTTTTGTGTAATTTGAGCTAAGTAGGTCATTATTATTTTGTGCGCATCATGGCCGCGCAGAATATCTAGGACAACATAGTTCCGATCCGGTCATCTGAGAATAGCATGACAGTAGATTTTGTTTTTGGCCAATCTCTAGTCATAAAAGCCCTACGGGCGGCCCCTACGGGGCCGCTCCTGCGGCCTAATATGATTATGCAATGTGCATGAGAGGCCGCAGGAGTTGTAGTAAAATGATACTTTGTTGAAGTTTGATATTTTCATACATGTGGGTAATAACAACAACAAAATCGCGATCGTTCCGGTTGAGCAAACACATCGTTTTTCGTACGTACACAGTCATGTTTACCTTGCTACGCCGCCAAAGGCATTTTCTGTGACGTCATCAATAAAAGTTTTGCCAACTTTTGGCTTATTTTTTGTCAGCCCGGATCATGACGGCGCATTGATTTCTAACTTAAGCGCCACGGCCAATCACAGAGTTTGTTAGAGCTCGTTGCCTAGCAAATGACCTAGTAATTAAATAAGCTCTGCTCTGATTGGTCGAACGTTCATTTAGTTGGCTAGCTTTATGGAAAATCACGGCAATGGACGTAGCTCCCATGGAACATTCAAAACCATAGTTCTACTGCTTGTCTTGTCTTGAATCTCATAGAACTGATGATTAACAGTGTTCTAACGTGAGTTTCTTCAAATTTGTTGGGTAGATCTGTATTATCTTAAGTTAAGAATCATTTTTGCGTAAGTAGGTCATTATCGGATTTTGCGCATCATGGCCGCGCAGATTAATTAGGACAACATAGTTCGTCCGGTCATCTGAGAATAGCATGACAGTAGATTTTGTTTTTGGCCAATCTCTAAACATAAAAGCCCTACGGGCGGCCCCTACGGGGCCGCTCCTGCGGCCTAATATGATTATGCAATGTGCATGAGAGGCCGCAGGAGTTGTAGAATAGTACTAAAATGATACTTTGAAGTTTGATGCCATTTTGGCGCCAAAGGCATTTTCTGTGACGTCATCAATAAAAGTTTTGGCTTATTTTTTGTCAGCGCGGATCATGACCAGCTGATGACAGCGCATTGATTTCTAACCTAAGCGCCACGACCAATCACGGAGTTTGCTAGAGTTCGTTGCCTAGCAAATGACCTAGTAATTAAATAAGCTCTGCTCTGATTGGTCAAACGTTCATTTAGTTGGCTAGCTTTATGGAAAATCACGGCAATGGACGTAGCTCCCATGGAACATTCAAAACCATAGTTCTGCTGCTTGTCTTGTCTTGAATCTCATAGAACTGATGATTAACAGTGTTCTAACGTGAGTTTCTTCAAATTTGTTGGGTAGATCTGTATCATCTTAAGTTAAGAACGATTTTTGTGTAAGTAGGTCATTATTATTTTGTGTGCATCATGGCCGCGCAGATTAATTAGGACAACATAGTTCGATCCGGTCATCTGAGAATAGCATGACAGTAGATTTTGTTTTTGGCCAATCTCTAGTCATAAAAGCCCTACGGGCGGCCCCTACGGGGCCGCTCCTGCGGCCTATAAACCAATTTCCTTTCAAAACGTAGCTAAGATCGTCGTGATTATCAGTGACAACCGCCATTTTGATGACTTTGTGTTATGCGCTGTGATTGGTCGAAATGAGTAGACCCAAAATACAACAGCCAATCAGTAATTAGCTTGCTTGGAGCAGTATCAAGTCATAACGTCTGACAACCAAAACGTCCACACCTGAAATGTCCAATTTCCTAAACGTCCTATTTGAATAATACATTTTTACTTATATATAGCTATGAATATGTGTCGCCGATATGTATCGTGTATCGAATGAGTGTATCGATGATGCATATCGTATCGTTTGAATCAAACGATACAGAGCCCTAAAACAAACACAGGCAAATTTGGTCTGTGTTGGCCAAAGAAAGTACCATCTGCCCTCTTGTGGACTTTCAGCTGCATTATGAACTTCCTTTTTCATTTTTGTTTAACACCAAGCAACAGGGCAGCACTTGTGGCCAATGACACCAGATGAGGCAGCACTTGCAGCCTTAACTAGTCAAGTAAAGTTCCAGTCATTTTTCATCTGACTGTAAATAGGTATATAATGTAAAAAAAAAAACACTGTACATATATGTCTCACAAATCTATGTAAATCATCATCACATTTTGCACCACACCACCACTACTTCATGAGCTAGATATATAGGACTTTAGTCCTGCGTCCAGTAAACTTACTAAACTAAACTAAACTTTAAATACACCGTTTATTTTATTGTTTAATAGCCAATATCCTGATTTTTTTTTAAACAATGAAATTTAAAATATTAGTTTAAATTACTATAAAAGTGGTCTTATTTATCATGTGCGCATGAAATGACAATGTCTTATAAAGGTCTTACTTCTTATGAAGGTCAAATTGAAGGATCCCTGTATTCAACATTTTATAAACATATTTCAAGATTGATTTCTTCCTCAACTGCTCAGTAGTCCTATGGAGTCACTACATATACTATAGTGACTCCATGGAACTTGAAATATTTAAAACCATACATACTATGTGATTTCCAACGACTCCTTTAGTAGTATTACTGAAATAAATAACTGACCGTTTCGATACCTTACAAGGACAACCCTCTTGTTATTTTCAGAACTAGTCCAAGAACAAACATCACTTTATCTGGTAAAAAGAAGAGAAAACTAATCAAAAGATTAAAACATTCTCAGCCGAAACGAGTCAGTGATGGTGAGTTCCATTTATGAACATTCATCTAAGTGTAAATACTTATAAAGCTGTGTTAAAATAGCGATGGCATAGACGAGCAATGACAATTGTCGTACCAAGTGTTGCGAATGTATATATAGTGTATATATAGAATTTATCCTGCATGTATGTCATTGCAAGTTATGTATGTTTTGCTTATACATGTACTGTTTTTTAAAGTGTGTCTTGGATTTCATGATGTTGTGTTTTTTGTTTTTATTGATTGTGATAATTTTTTCTTTTTAATCCAGTGGGTTTTGACAGTTCGGTTCATAGAATTCATGTGTAAATTGATTATTTAGACTGTTGTACATCATTGAACTGTGTTGGAATAGTGATGTCATTGCTTGCCATATCTCTTCATGAATTTATAGTATTTTGTTCTTAATTTCCAGTGCAAATGGAAGCTTCCCCGGCAAAAAAGAGAAAAGTGAAGAAAACAGAAGTAAAAGATGTCCAAATGGAAGAGGATGATGTCGATAAATCAGAGACCTCACAAGAAAAAAACCAAGACATGAGTAACACGGATGCATAATTATTGTCCTAAGATCTACTATTATTCATCTCTGATGCGCGGTTGCATGAATTAATTTGTGGCTGAGAAGTTATAATTTCCATATCGGCGGAAATGTGATTTTCCGTTTATGAGTTGTATTTTGTTGACTGCTATGTGAAACGCATTGATGTTGTTGAATGCTGTGGTTGGTTAATCGAGCCATTTTACAGAGCCATTTCTGAGTGCTTCAGTAATGTTAATAGTAATCTTTCTACTCCAGATATCCGCCTAGATATGTGGCAAAACTGTATCTAAAAGTTAAAATCATTATTACACGTAAAAGCAATTTATTCAATGTATGAAAATACATTCAGAGATATACAGATTTGTAAAACATGATATAATGTAAGTGTTAAAGTTTTTCATCAATGTAAATATGTACATTATGTAGAAATATATAAGTAAAGACACTGATTTATGAGATCCTGAGTTTGTCCAACATTTGTGATGCAGGAATATTTCTGACGGATTCAAACAATCCACTCCATCCTTCTATGCTGAGCAGTGAGTTCGTCTTTGCCTTCCAGATGGCAGTAGTGAGGCCAACTACTGCAGCGGCCCCTGTGAATGTCATTGTTGTTGTCAAAACCTAAAGAAATCATGAAAAGTGTCAAATTTTATTCATTTATGAATGTCAACATTTTATTCTTGGTAGAAAAAAACTACATCTTCATGGCAGGTTGTGACTCCGGGCCCATGGACATGTCTATGCTCCAGCCACCTGACCAATAGCTGGGTTTCATTTGTTATGAATGTCCTAGTCCTTGTGGTCTTATTGGCTAAAACAGCTGCTGTTGAATCTTTTAAAATAATGGCTGTGATATAATACAGTGGGTGTGAAAATGGTTCTGATCTGATTTTCCACTATTTTTGGTCATGAATGTTTGGAAAATGTGAGTGTTAGGAAATTTATCATCACAATTATAGAGTTATGGTCGGATTTATAGTGGGGTCATTCCGTGCCAAATCACCTGAAATCTAAGGATCTTTCCGGCTGACCATCTCAGATTTTTATGAATATTTTAAAAATTCATATCTCAAAAACTACTGGGAATTAGCAGTTGTATTTGGTTGGCACAGAACAAAGAAAAATAGAAAAAAAAAAGGTGAGAAGTAATGGACTGGCCCTGGAGTCAAAGGGGCCATATTCACCAAAAATATAAAACAATTTAACAGTTAAGACAGTGGAGATGAAGTATCTTTGTGATGAAGCAGCCACGAGCTCTTTAGATATATTGGGCACGGTTAAACTGTAGAGCCCATTTGAGGTTGTAGGCTGGTGCCCTGGGTGTTTTTAAATCTGCCCATGTTCTGGATTGAGGAACCAAATACTTATTCTTCAGCTATTCGTCTATTTGCTAATTAAGACTTCCATTTCATCACTTTCAATGTATGGGTGATATAAAAATACTTCTTTTCAGAATTTATAGAGCCATTAGTGGGTTGAGTTGAATTTACAAATCTGACATGACTATTATAATATCCTGCTGTTTGCAGGTCTATCAAATGGAAGAGAATGGCTATAAACATTAATTTAAAGCTACCACAGTGCTAATGACGTAGTCTGTCCAGGTCAAAATATGAAAAAAGTTTATTAAGTGAGATTAGAAAAAGGTTCAAACATACCTTGTCCTGCCATCGTCTGTGGTCAACGCATTGCTTGTATGGAATTCTTGTGAACGACACCTGAAAATGCATGAAAATTAGGCGTTTCGCTTTCAGCACTGGAAATATTTTGTGCTTAAATTTTGTGTATAAATAGATTATCGAGGATGCATACTGTAGAGTACAATGGAATCCACAAATTAGGGAAAAGATAGTGAAGTAAGCCATCTATTTTCTTGCGAAGTAAATACATCTTTGAATTAACCCCTGCTCGCATCTGAAAATATGTGGGAAATATTTTATACATTTAAAGAACTGTGAATACAGAACTACTAAATTTTCATGATTTGCAGTGATGGAAATAAGTTTTCACGCATCGATGTTATATTTTCCGAATTGTATTAAATTTATATGACATGTTATGTAATTGGGTTTTATGTCTGTTATCCTTGACGAGCTCAGTACAATTTACACCTTTGGTAGGCCTAGGCCTGTTCTAGCTCTGGGGAGTATACACCCAGTGTGCACTGTGTCGCCATAACAGCGCTGCTTTGGTCGAGCACTCTGCCGTCACAGGCCCATGGCCAAGGGGGGAGGGGGCGGGGGTCGTTCGACCCACCCAACTTGGTCCATGTCCACACATTGGTCCACATCAGGGAATGCTATTTTAAAAATTTGTGTCGAAGGTCCACAATTTTATGAATATAAGACACGGGCCTGCTTAACTGCCTATAGCCAATTACCAAAATTTACGCCTGGGTGGTTCAAGCAGGATCTGCTTGGTTTTGGAATGTAATGACTATACAGACTAATTGCTTGGATTTTTCCATTGACCTTATCAAGTGTGTTAAATAGACAAAAACTTCTTTATATTTTACACCATGATATTACTTCGGCAGAAACGATTTCCAACTCTGTATTTCCAATTTGGAAAATAAAAAATTATACAAAAAATAAAAATGGGCCCTACCTCAATGTAATTATATAAGCAAAGGTCCACAATAGCCTTGGCATCTTCGTGCCTCAGTAAAGTGTATTCTGGCAGGGCCTTTTCTGTTGCAATATAAAACAAAGTATGAAGATGTCATTATAAATGTAAATGCAAAAATTGGGGTTTAAAGGGTGTTGTAACCCAGAAGAATTTCAACCAATGTTACAATCACATCCTTGGCAGGCCAATCCGGAGTCTATCTCAACTTCTTGCATGGGGGGGGGGGGAGGGATATTCATTCTTTAACACAGGGTTAACAGCAGGGGCTTCACCTCACACCAGTGTCATTACTGTTCCCTTTTTCACCAGCTGATTATACATGAGTATTATGATGAGTGGGGTGGTGCAGTGGCTACAGGGGGATCTGCCCAACTGCTACAGGCAACTCTGGGGGTTCGAACCTCGTGATTAAATTATAAAAGATACTGTGACTATTCTACTCATCTCTTTGTTTTTTGCAATGAATTAATCTGTTAATACCAACCTAAATTCCCGTTGTATTTGTCCATGAGCTCGTGCAAAATGATAATATCCTCAAAGCCCTACAAAAATTAAAAAAATTGTAAAACTTGCAACAATCAATTATCATATTGTTAGGTTTTCCTGAAAAATATTATTTAAATGATGTGAACTTACAGCATTCATGCCTTGACCATAGAAAGGGAACATGGCATGGGCAGCATCTCCCATCAATACAGCTCGATTCCTGACATGATACGGAGCACACTGAAATAATGCAAAATATATATATACCTGTAAGACCATGGTAAAGAGTGAACATTATTTTCTCTCTAAGGGCATGCAGAGTCCGGTGGAAAATTCACTTTAAGGCTGGTGGCCTAGTGGCATAACTATAGGGGCGTCGATTCAGGGGGGAATGTGGGGGATATATACCTCCCACTTTCTGAGAAGGGGGGGGGGGGGGCGGGGTTGATGATCAATGCAATCATCCCCCCCCCCCCCCTGAAATTCACAAATGAAAATTACTCTTTTTCCACACACTTTTGTTTTGGAACATTTGTGCTTGGTTAAATTTGATATCACATATCAGTACAAGTTTATAAGTGATCCATTAATTTACCTCTTGGCCATTACCTCTTGGCCCATTAACTGCTACTACTTGTACGAGCGAGGGACAGACAAAGTAGGCATGCATCCCCCCCCCCCCCCAACCCTCAAGAGAAATCGACGCCCCTGGGCATAACAGAGGGTGGGGGGGCCTAGCTCATTGCACTACCAACCACTGGGTCCTGGGTTCCATTCCCGGTCGAGCCTAAGTTGGCTGTTTCATCCATCATCATTGCCATAGTTCCTGCCATCAGGCACAAATACAGGACATAATTCACCCACCCACCAACCTATTGGCCAAACATGCTTAAAAAAATGATAAAGACAATGGTCCAAGCACTCTTCTTGTTGTGAATCTTATTCACATATGAGATGTTGAATTGGTGGTGCTTTCATTTGGTGTATATATGCTCAGTATATGCTGAGGCAAGTAAATAACCCCCCCCCCCCCCCATCCATGGGGTAAATGTGTGACATGGTGTGGACGCTTTATCGATAATCTCATCACAAAGTAAATATAAAGTTTATAGTCTGCTATCACTAAAAATTGCAATTTCAACTGGCTTCACTACAATTGCATCACTTCCTGTAGCCAAGTACCCATTTACACCTGGATGGCTGCGGTTTAAGGAGGATCTGAGTTCCTGCATGCCATGGCTGGGTTCGAACTCTCAAGTCCGCATATGAGTCCAATGCGTTATCCATCATTACATCTGCCTATATCAGCTGGTCATATAAGCTGACTATGCTTCTGACCAGTAGCATTGAGACAATACAATACAATGCAAAATATCTGTGCATTTAATTGTTATAAACTTCTGATTTCTTACCTTTATGGAAATGAGAGGTCGCGGCTCAGAGCCGAAGAACCACTCTACCAGAGCTTTCCTGTATAATTAAGATTAAAGGGTATAATATACAGTCATAATGATGTTTCTGAATGCCTATTAAATGAGCAGGATGTTGTTGTTTAAAAGATCAGTTCTTGTCTACCTATGTATGGAGTATATTTTGCCAGTGCTCCTGATATTGATAAAGTTTATGAAAACTTAGCCAGTTTTATAGCTGTTGATTGTCTCAGCGTTATAACAACTCAGTAAATATAGAAACAACTTTAGGCCTACTTACTCTCCAATAAGTGGAAGTGCATCAGGAAACTGTTCGTTGAAGAAGTCGAGTAGCTGTCGTTCAGTCTTCAGCTTTTCGAATATTTCGAAGGGCATGAAAAGTGACAAAACGAAAGAATTGTCAGGTTGATTTGGAAGGCCAATCATCATGAAGGTGTTCCTTGCCCAGATATGAAGATAATGTGTCTCCATGGCAAACTGGAAAAAAAATAATTGTTCAAAAGTTAGGCAAAGTTAAGTTCGGATGATAAAAACGATGTTAACACTGGGAAACTAAATACATGTATATGATTTTTTAAAGGCACTCTTCAAGAGTTTTGTTAAATTTATGGTGCTTTCAATGCTTTGTACAAGTGAAATACCCCTCCCCCCTCCCATGGGGGTGGAGGCCTAGCTCAGAGGTAGCGCTCTGGGCTTCCAACCGCTGGGTCCCGGGTTCGATTCCCGGTCGAGCCTAAGTTAGATGGCTGTTTCATCCTTTGTCTCATTGCCATGGTCTCTGCCTGTCCTAATTAGCCCCTAATCACCCACTCACCCACCCACCCCCCTCCCATGGCCATGGGGTAGAAGAAGAAGATGTTTGCATTTATTTGTAAGCCCACAGTTCTCCCAATTAAAAAAAAATTCATGTGTAACAATGAACAGGTAAATGAGTAACATGGTGTGGATTCCAAGCATCATCATCTTATCATTACTTCTGTCATATTAATTAATACAATACACACATCTCCATCGTCATTCGCAGGTATAGAGAGTTCCATGTATCCGTGTGGAATGTATTCCTGACTATAATCAAATCTCGTGTTTTTCATTATCTGCCTCCTGACAGCCGAGTAGGCCCCATCACACCCTACTATGAAGTCTGATGTCACTTCAACCAATTCACCATTTTCACTGAAAAGTTGAGAATTAAGATATTATAGATTTTTGTTGTCATAGATGTACAGCAGAACCCAAAACTCACTCGATCCTGACTTGCAGCTTTAAGGCAGGACCGACAGGTTTGATGACATCCCAGTCCTGGGGACCGGCAGGTCTGAATGAAAGGCTAATGTTGTTATGGCCTGGTAGGGACCGGCAGGTTTGCTCAAGGACTGGCAGCTTTCCCACAGAGCTGGTCCTTAGGACCGGCAACTATTTTTTGCTTATCATGAACACAGTCAGTGTAGTAACTTTGCAACATCTCTAGCAATTGAGGTAAAGAGCATTGCCCTTTGTGCTAGTAGGCTAGGTAGTGATGTGCTGGGATCGTATTACTATAGAGCTATAGGACTATAGGAACATTTTAAACATATAATATAAAAATCCACCTCTCTAAAACTTGGCCACACCCTAATTAATGCATTGCAAATATACAAAATTCTAATTGATTAAACCCAAAATAATATCATACTTTACATTTGTATATTGCAGATACTAATACCATTTATAGTCACTAATTTTGCCAGTAAATCAGTGCATGGAAGCACCAAAACTCAGTCCAGTTTTTGAAATGTCTCATCACGGAGTGAAAACTCTTCACACAATCTGGATTTTGCAATGTTATATAATATAAAGCTTACTTTTGAAAAACAGCATTCCCTGTCTCGAAATCACAGCTGATGAACTTATGGCTGAAGAAGGTCTTAACATTGGGGTACTTTTCACAAGCTGGAAAATAAAATGTAAGAAATGTTAAAACGCACTGTCGCAGATTCATGATTGCTCTACGTGTTAAAGCTAGGCTGTCTCATTAAATATCATAACGTCTCTTACCATCCAATATGACTTCATTAATTCTTTGTCTGTCAATTGAAATCAAAGACTGCAATTAAAAGAAAATATAACTGGTGAGGAAGCCATTTAATTAAAAGATTTAATGATACTATTTTATGTGTGATAAAACCTCCAGCCAAACATCGAGAAACTGCGCAGATAGGTACAATTAGTTTCATAAAATACGGTCGACTCTAGCTGTCTGTAGCGACCTGTACCTGGCTGTGGTCTAAACATGCTAAAGCCAGCTGCATTTGTCCACTTCTACAGCTAATAATTGGCTTACATCTATCACCAGATAAATATAAATATTGGTAAATGTAAGAAGGTAATCTAATATATCATAAATATGTGCTTTTAGATCCGGTTATGAGTAGCCAGTTATCACAGCTTTGTCTCGTTTCCATTTGACTGGCTGTTTTTAAATTAAACTAAATGAAGGTATATAGGTAGGTAGGCAGGTAAGCAGATGGATAGATATAATATAATTAGCAAAGTTTCCATTGACCTTTCAGGCAAAATTATCCATGCATATAAAGATATTCAAGAACTTAAATAAAGAAATTATTTTTACGGGTGGTCTAGTGGTAAGACGCTCGCCTGCTCCTCTGAAAGACCTGGGTTCAATCCCAGGCCTGGGCAACCTTTTATTAGCATCATCCCAGCTGTCAACTTGCTCACAAGGGGGAGTGCAAGGCGGGGGTGCACTTTCATGAAATGACGGTAGGAGAGGAGGCGCTGCGAGCAGCTTGCCCAGCTGTATGTCATTCGGACGAGACATGAAATGGTCCCTTGTACTCAGTGTCTATGCTGAGGCAAATAAAAGATCCCACCCATGGGGTAAATGTGTAACATGGGTGGACTCCTCCTCACTCTTACCCTCGAAAGCAGCAAGAACCTGCCTCAGAGGGCTGCACTTCCCATATCTATCTATCTGTCTATCAATCAAATAATTGTTTGATTTTTAGATGGTTAGTAAAAAGGATAGTTAAAACATTGAATGACTGACTGATTGGTCTATAATTATCAATTAATTGCTTGTTCTGTAAGTCGATCGTACATGTACCTGATCTGATCTCCCATAAGGTATGGGCCTCGTAGTGCCATCTCGATCATGTATCATTCTTCCATACATAGGAATTCCAATTGCATTCACATCCTCCTCTATTCCTACTGCTCTTAGGGCATCCTGACCTCTGACTGACAGGGCCAGGTTAAGACTTTTCCCCTTCATCAATCCTGCTGTACGAATATCTGGATGAAGAATGAAAGAAATAGAAACAATGATTTATCAAGTAATTAGCTAGGTGTGTGTTGGTAATATATTTTCTAGGGATTAGGGCTTAAACTATGTTAGGATTATAGCGGCTATGAATTATAATGGTGACAGGGTGGCAACATTGCAAAGATAAGAACCTGAAGTTAATTTGTACAGAGAGAGGTTTTTATGGGTTGCAAAGTTTTCTATTTTGTCCTTCTCCATAACATATATGTAAAAATAAGACCTAAAACAAGAGGACATTTATATTGGATAACTCTTGTTATTGTCAAAAAGAAGGATAGTTTACACTGGACAATATGGCAAACTACAAGATATTTCTGTCCCAGAAGTGTTTTTATCACCTAGAAAGTTGGGATTTGAATTGTTGCAAACATATCTGTCCATTTTGTGCTGCTCCATGCCATTTGTGGCAAAATATCAACCAAAAACAGATGTACATTTAGTTTGAACCGGACTATAGCAGTATAATAGCAAAATGTTCTAGAACTCCTGTCAATAGAGTTGGTCTAAGAATATTTTCTAAATTTTATCTGCTGACTTATTTCCAGCCATGTATTTTAAACTTACCACCTCTCATTTCATACAACTCCACCTGGTAGCCTCTCTTGGCAAAAAAGCATGCATTCAGTGCTCCCACCTGGTGGAATAAGCAAATTACACATGAGCAGTGATTTATTTTATATCAATTGCAATAAAATGTAGTGAAAATACTTATTTTTTTAGAAATAGTATTGCGTCAAATTGCATTTGCAGTTTGGGACCACTGGTGGTCTTCATGACCTGCATCCCAGCTGCATGTCGATTGCATGAGGCATTAAATTGGAGATGCCTGGTACTCGGTGTCTATGCTCAGGCAGGCGAAAAGACCCCATTAATGGGGTATATGTGTAACACGACCAGTGCATGCATGATTTTACTGATTCTTATCATCTCATCACTAGGTTTGCCTCTGGCAGCTGGCCGCATTTATATTTATTTATTATTTTATTGAATATTATTTATAAGGGTGATTCAATTAGCACAAGCTGTTTTTCATTGAGGCCCTCCAGGTCAATGTAAACTATTTATTGACATTTAAAACCCAGATTTTATACTGCAAATGATGAAATTGTGACAATATTTTGCAGTAGATATGACAGTCATGAAAATGTGTACGTCTGCATTGATTTATCAATATCAAGTGTCATCAAGTGGTCAAAGTAGTGTGATTTTAGGTCTACAATTTTGACGTTTAACTTTTAGATAACAAGATAACTGACATTGTGGCCAGGGTACTAAGATGAATTGCATACTAGATAAAAACATTATTGATATGAATGTGTGCAAACTGTAATATTATAAATACATGTATTATGCATGTCAATTTAATTACTAAGTAGCATTATATTTTATAGATTTGGTTTTGCGTGCATTATTTTACAGATTCTTAATTATTTTAAAATTCAGCATTATCTTTGTAAAATGATCATCATAAACAAAGTGTGCTATATTATGTTAGTGGCTATGCAAGCTAATATTAAGCCCAGTATTTTCAAATTGTGCTGTAATACGCCACATCATATTTAATAATTATGAGTCAAATTATCATTAATAATGAATAAAAGAATAAGCAAAAATTCATCATGGCCAGCATTTTTGAAAAAAAGGTCTGCATTGGTGATATTGTACAAAATGGCTCTTTAATAAATAATATATATATAATCAATATTTTGAGTTAATCGTACGAATTATTTGCATTAAAAATGAAAAATATTATACAATAGAGATATGATTAAAAAATACTTACTGGTCCACCTCCAGCGATGACAACCTTCTTGTGTGAAAATGCCATTTCTATGATTAATAGATGTCTTTGCAATATATTTAATCTCCAAACAGTTATTTTGCAAAAAGACGAAGTGAATACAATGGCCCATGCCCCTGGGACATTTATATACGTGAAGCCTGGTTATGCAATACTATGTAAGATGGTACTATGGTTCCGATCTGGTGATGTAATCTTCAGTTTTTTTACATTTACCTGGTTCCAGTTATTTCGCAATGCAAAATATATAATCCTGATTTATGATGATGCAATAGCAGTAACTATATTTCATTTTTGAAAAATCCAGGGTCCTAAATTTGATAGCTAATTATCATGATGCAAGAAAGGAATTAATTGCACATTTAATAAGTTGTTTCACCTGGTATTGCCCCAATGACACTGATGGGAACTTATTCAGCTAGTCTGACCAGCTGTCAGAGGCAGAGGCAGTCATGTGATGATATGATAGGCTTGTAGTCCACACCATGTGACACATTTACCCCACGGGTGGTCCTTAACTTGCCTCGATCAGCATGGACACTGAGTACAAAGCACCTCCAATTCAACGACTCATGTGACTGACATCCAGCTGAGATGCAGTTCATGAAGAGTGCCTGGGTCAGGGATCAGACCCGGGACATCAGAGGAGCTGTAGTTGCTGTACTATTAACTGATATATCTTAACCACTGGGGGGTTTTTTTTTCAGTCAAGGCTCGATAACTATCCTGGGGGTCGGAACTTGGTTAATCTACCCAGGTCACTGGGTAAGGAACCCCACAAAACCCTTTGTATACTCACCATTGTGAGCGAGGGTTACTCCATCATTAAGGCCAGCAAATCATAATCAAAAAATCATAATAAAACAACTGTTGTTGTCAGTAAGTAACATGCGGGCTGCTATAAAAAGACTGGTCAATCTGACTTAGATTATGTATAAATGTACTGATAGATAGCACTGATTGGCACAATTGTGTTGCTATAGTGATATCAATAACTGTGTGCAATATAAGATAAGTGGTGACCATGCCTGACTTTCATTTGATGGTTGGAATGGGTTTTCGAATGTAAATATACTGAGTTTGCAGTCAACTTCAACATTGCCATAATTTCTACTGACAATTACATTCTGGCAGACCAGTCCTGAGTCTTTGGGAAGTGATCAGCCTTGAACACAGGGTTAACCTGAGGGGCATGAGCTTACCAGTGCCATCATTGCACCTGGATGGGGTGAAGCAGTTATTGGGAGGATCTGCAAGGTAACATTGATCTCACTGAATTTTCCTACCCTTCCAACAGAGGGCACCCATGGTCTGCATTGAATGCTGCTGCCACCTGCCGTCAATGTTTTAGAACTCTAAATATCTCACAGTTCTTCGTGTGAGATTTGGTCCATCATCTGTTGTCAGGAACCTCCTCAGCTTCACCTGGGTCTTTTTTGTATCAGAATCTCAATCCAAAGCATATCCTACAATTATCAGAACTCATAGAGATATAGATACTTACTAAGATTGGTTTTACAAATAATCTTCTGAGCCTTGTGAAGATTGCCAGTGACTTCACTGATGTTTGTGTACATTTAAGCTGTGGCCAGATCACTGATCTTCACATCCTTGAAAATGGCTTAAATAACCTAACTATGGCACATTTGTCTTCCTTGAATAAAATGAAGCAACTTTGAATTGAGGACAATATGTCGAATGTGCCTGCTTTTATTGTACCAAGGTATTTATTAAATCTTAACAGTTCCTCCCTCAAACACAATGGACTCATCCATGTTAGTCTGGTTTTCCGGAAATTGGCATGGTTCATTGGGGTCTTAGGGGTGAAAGCTTGTAAAATGCCTAGCAACTCAACAAAAGCTGAATATCTACTTACATTATTTCATTCCTATGAAAACTAATGTGATTTGAATGGTAACTATGGTGCTTTGGCTGTTAACAAAACTCCATCATGAATTTCTGCTTGTGATGCTGCTGTTGCATGTCAGTGTGGCAGTGGTCATTCCATTGCAGGCATCTGGCTATGATTGGCCAGTTGAGTGACACACCCATACTCTGACATATAAAATGAATGAAACTGGCCACACACGCACACTCTTCTCACTTTTTCTTAAGTGAAACAGTGTAATTTCACAAATTGGATTTGTAAATTGCTCTTTATGTTTCTGATAGCTGCTTGCATTGAAACTGTACACTGTAATTAATTTCAAGTAATTACAAATAGGCCAATGTTGAAATGAAATTATTTCTCAAACTGTTTTAAACAGCAGATATGCAGTTCAAGAATGCTAAACTCACTTTACCTGTCAATTATGTATGTTAATGTGAAAAAATGAAACATGACTATATATTTTTTAATTATTCAAAACATGTTACGTTTTTCTGCAAATTTGGCTGCAAATTACGAAAAACTAGGTGAAATTGAATTGATATGTAAATTTAGGTATATTAAAAAAAGAACTATAAAAAATTCTATATATATGTATTTTTTTTTTTTGTAGTATGACTGACAAGCAAAGGTCGCTTTTTATAATTACTAATACTATAGATGTTGCAAGTGGTCGATTTGCAGACAGTTGTGGGTAGCTAGGCAAGAGTAGCAAGGATCCATGGAAAAGTACATTTTATAGCACGTTCGGCAATAAAGACAAAGACATAAAT